>PVIH01008365.1:73234-91759 GCA_004025045.1 Sigmodon hispidus | reverse complement strand
TTCCCACTTTCTTTTCTATCAAGTTCAAAGTGGTTGGGGTTAAGTTGAGGTCTTTGATCCACTTGGATTTGAGTTTTGTGCAGGGTGACAGGCTCGGATCTATTTGCATTTTTCTACACACTTCCTTCCAGTTATGCCAACACCATTTGTTAAATATACTATCTTTTTTCCATTGAATGTTTTGGGACTCTTAGTCAAAGTCTTTTTCATCGTCTAAGGATATGATCATGTGGTTTGTTTTCTTCAGTTTGTTATATATATGGTTTTTTGTATGTTGAACCATCCCTGCCTTTCTGGGATGAAGCCTACTTGATCATGGTGGATGATATTTTTTAATATGTTGTTTTATATGGTTTGCTAGAATTTTGTTGAGAATTTTATCATCAATATTCATGAGGGAAATTGGTCTGTAATTCCCCTTCTTTGATATGTCTTTGAGTGGCTTGAGTATTAGTGTAATTGTGCCCTCATAGAAAGACTTTGGCAATATTTCTTCAGTTTCCACTGTGTGAAACAGTTAGAAGAGTATTTGTAATAGCTCTCCTTTGAATGTCTTGTGGAACTCTTCACTGGAATCATCTGTACTTTCTTACATGGGAGGCTTTAATGACAGCTTCAATTTCCTTTAGGGTTATAGGTCTGTTTAGATATTTAACCCGATCTTGATTTAATTTTGGTAAATGGTACCTGTCCAAAAAACTGTCCATTTCTTCTAGGTTTTCTATTCTTGTAGAGTATAGATTTTCAAAGTATGATCTAAGAATTCTCTGGATTTCCTGGGGGGGGTCTGTTGTTGTGTCCCACTTTTCATTTCTGATTTTTTTGATTTGGATATTCTCTCTCTGATTTTTGGTTAGTTTGGATTAGGGTTTATCTATCTTGTTGACTTTCTCAAAGAGCCAACTCTTTGATTCATTGATTCTTTGTATTCTTTTTGTTTCAGTTGTATTGATTTCAACTCTAAGTTTGTTTGTTTCCTCTACTTTTTTCAAATCCTGTCATAGATTAGAATTATTTTGGTCATGGCCATTAATATAAAACATCAATTAACATGAACTCTAAAAATCAATACATTGTGAAAAGTGATATATCATTATCAACTTAACAAAATCCACAATTTAATACATGTTTTAAATGCGAAGATACATTAGAAAATGATAGAATTAAGTTGTTAAATTGTAATTCTTAATTTTTATAACTGTTGTTCTTTACGAGGCAAAATAAGAAATAACTAATCACCCTATTTGAAAATGTTCAGTGCAAAATGTTCCATAACACAAGGAACTCCAGAAATGCAATAAACTCCAGAAATGCAATAATATATATATATATATATATATATATATATATATATATATATACTTGGAGGTCTGTTGACATCATTGTCATTTATTTTCATAAGTTAAAAGTAAACTTCTTTATCTTTTCGTGTAATTTACTTCACATTCCAACAGAGTGATTTAGATATAAAACAGTAAACCTCTAAAATGTTTGTCTTTGATTCTGATTCCTAAAAAAAAAAAATAATAATTCAATATTCTTGTCAGCTACAATGGAAAAGCACTTTGTAGTTATTTCTAATCTTTCATTGTTTTTCTTCCAGAAAATTTGTTTCTCCATGCCATTTTTATTCCTCTCTGGGAACAAAAGTGTCAGGTCATTGTCTAGCATGTGTAGAATGATTCCAGCATAGAAAATCATTTCTATGTTTAGGATAGAAAAAAAATGTCTGAATGTGGCACTGTATGCTATAGCGAATCCTTCATGTGGATGGTAGGCTGAGTTTTGAAAAGATGAAGGACATCTTCATGTGGCTCAACTATAGGAGGGCTTAGGACTGACAGCAACCTGTAGCCACTATAATAGTGACAAATTGAGTATATAAACAGTATACTAATTTTGTTCTTTTTATTCTTGAAAACAATAAACTTTTTCCCTTGTTCATGCTAGCATTGAACTTAGTCATTACACCTTACATTACGTTATTATAATTACATATATATTTACACCAACAAGCAAATAGAGATGGGGCCTTTGCTTATAGGTTATGCTTAGATAACGTGATAACTCTCTTTTAAAGTTTTAAAAAAAACTCAAATAGTGTAACAAACTTTCTCCCCATCTCTTATTCACCCTTTTTTTGCAACTGTGACACATTCTGCATCTCTGGTAGGGTCTCTGATATCTTCAACTACCTGAGCTTTCACATTGCTGACCCTTTTTATTTCTTCTGCTTCACTGATTCAAGTTTTGGCTCTGTTTTAGAGTTTCAAATGCTGTGATACACAACTGACCAAAAGCAACTTGGTGAGGAAAGGATTTATTTTAATTTATATTTCACTGAAGGAAGATGGGGCAGGAAAATGAAAGTAGATACTGAAGCAGAAGTCATGGAGGAGTGCTGCTTACTGGTTTGTTCAGCCTGCTTTCTTATACATTTCAGAATCACTTGCCTAATGATACTACCACATACAAAGCCCACTTATATCACTCATTAATGAATAAAATGTCACATTGGCCTATAGCCAATCTGGTATAGTTATTTTTCTCAATTGAGGTTCCCTTTTGTCAAATGCATGTAGTTTATTTCATGTTGGCATAAATCTTGCCAGAATAGAGTTTGACCTCTTCATTAGCTTCAGTTTATAAAGAGACTGCTTTTCTTAATGTCTTTCCTTTGCTATCCAACACACACACACACACACACACACACACACACACACACACACACACACACTTACTTCATTTTCATAGAACTCCTATACTATGAATCAGAATCACTGAATTAAGCAGTTAAATTTTTTTGTTCCCTTGAGGTCCAGATACAGGAGTGAGTAGGGAGTACACATCTTAGGATGGACTTAAGTGAACAAAACATATGGCTGGTATTGGCTCAATAAAACTATCCCTTCCAATAGATTGCTCTTAGATATCAAAGAAACCTGGAAAAAGTCTTAGTAACTGTGGCTCCTCCCAGCACTTCTCACTTCACCTTTAACTTAAAACTCCCCAGTCCAGGGGCTGAGTTTCTTTTCACCCACCTCTGATCTCTATATAACCTCAGCCATTTTGGTGATGCTTTCTCTTTTCCCACAAGCTCTTTACGCCTGGCTGGCTCTGTCAACTTGCCCTCTCTATTCTCTCTCACTCTCCTCCTCCCACTCCCCTTATGACCTGGTTCAGTCTGCTGGCCATGTCCAGTCTGGCTGTTCTTTCTCTCAAGTCACTAATAAATATTCTTCTCAACCAAACTTTGAAGCAGTTATGTACTCACTTTTCATTTAATTGTAAGTCTATTCTCCATGGGATAGTAGTTCTAACTTCCTTTACAATTCACTGTGAACTCATTTAGTTTCTCAGTTTCTATCCATTCCTATCCCAGTTTGTCCAACAGACACTCTCATATAATATGTACATACATAATAGTCCATAATATACATATAGTGTGTGTGTGTGTATGTAATTAAGTTGTCATGTCTTACTTTACCTCACCTCCACTTTCAATCAGTAATCTTTCAGTATCTTTGTTGTATTTTCCTACTTTGCCACTCTCAGGGAAAATATTGGTCTATCTTCAGTGAAATTTGGGGAGCCAATTGAGATTATGGTATCAAAAGTTTTTTCATGCTTGAAAGGTACATTTTGTTTGTACTATAAGTTACACAAGATTCTACAGTGTCTTTGATAATTAGCAATGAGAAAAATTGAAGCTATAATTTACCTCAAAATAAATCGAAATAATTTTCTACCAAATGAGTTTGTTAAAATTTTAAATAGTATTTTTTTTGGCCTGAAGCCTCTTTGTATTTTATAGTTAAACACTGAGGTTGGTTGATTTATATTCTATTATGCAACTTTCATAAATGATTGGTAAAGGAATTTAAACATATTAATAGAATTTGGCTTGTTATTAGAAATAGCTTACTTTTCTACTTTTGGATATAACAGAAAAATAGCAAATAGTAGAAAGAAGTAACTTCTTCAGGAAGTTGAAAACAATTCAGGAAAAAAAATGAAGTATGGAGGTTAGAGTATGAGTGGAATAGAATGAATAATTAACATGATAAATAAATGTATTAGTTAAGTCAAAAATATCAAATGATAGAATTCAGAGGAAACAAACAATGTCTTTTTTAAACTAAGAACATGTTCAAAAAATTTCTTAAAGGTATTTTATAAATGTAAATTATAAACCTACACGTGTAAGTCCAGGTTAAAAAAAAAATAAGTATCAGTTCTGGTCACCAGAGTTCATCCTCCTGATCCTCCTGATTTGTTTATCAATTTTCCACAAGAATTTGTTCTTAGTAAGGGGTATTGCCCTTAGTTTTCCATCCTGACACCATCAAAGAAGCCTTTGGAAGATCCAAGTAAAAGACTTCTTTGAATGTGCCTTGCTTGCTTGTGATGTATCCTCAAGTAATTAGCATGATTAGGGTTAAGAAACAGAAACGATGCCCAGTTTTCCTATTTACAATTGTAAGAAAACTTTGGTTTTTATTTCACTTGGGATCAGGTCACCTGATACTATTTTTATTGCTTCTGACTACAGATATTCTTGTTAAAATGTATGTCCATGGAAACTGGCACGTAAAAGTTATCCCTCTTAGTTATCCCTGCACACAACCTATGAGAGCCATTGAGGATGGTGTTGGGTGAGGAGTGGGGAACACATGAGGGGACCTTCTTCAGAACTTTGTCCTTATTTTTGAATTTCACACTAATACTGAAAAGGTAAATGATCTGGAAACGTTCTTAGCCAATGGTTGGTAATGATGGTGTAGTTGATAAATTCTTTTCTTTAAAGGCAAGAAGTAAAGAAAAAATGTGAAACAGATCACCAACCATGCTGAATTCGACAATTACAAAACCACAAATTCAATTTCAAGGGTTGCACAGTCCTCATAATTGGCTAAAAACATGATGCCACTCCTTACGAACCAAGACAATGCCTTTTGTAGAGTTCTTACATCAGCTTCCTGAAAAAATCCATGTAGATGTATTAATTTCCTATTCAGGAACCACTTCTTCCTACTTCAGGCTCTGGAGTAGAGCTTGCTGAGGAACAAGGAAAGCTTAACACTTTGATAGGATTTCAGATCTAGCTGAACACAGTGCCCACTAAATTAGAGATTTTAGTCAAAGTGTAAAGGACAGAACAGTAGAGATGCAAATAGGGTTTGCTTTACATTTTGTGAAATCTCTCATTTCCATTTTATCTCCCAACTTGTCCTTCAGCAGGAGAGCAGAGATTGCAGGCAGCTTGAGAGCTGACTTAATAAGGAGCTGGTAAGTGTGGATAGAAGGGTGGATCTTGAGCTTTTTCTGGGTTGGAGAGCGTAAAGAATTTTCAGTTACTTTTCTCCTCCTTCCATAATATCATTCCGGATGTGAATTTGCTAGGAGGAGGGCATATGGTCGCTAAATGGAGACCCATCTCTAAAGGCCACAGGCTAGGAAGCCTCGGAATCCACCTAAGACGCCTTCTAGAAAAAAAAAAAAAAAAAAAAGGGTCAATACCTGCTCCCTACGTGACTCGGAGACAGCTCCAGGGAGAGACCTTGGAGTAAACGTGCCCGGTCTATCTGGAAGCAGAGAATTTCTGTTCACAGTAGCCACTAGGCTAGCGGCTACAAGGGCGGGAGTTCAGGCGCCAGAAACAAGAGACTTCCCCAGCCTTGGCGATGATCCACCTCCCTTTTACAGCACCGCCTCCTGCAGCCTGGGGCGGGGCTGGGGCGGAGCTAGCCTGGCCGCACCAGGGAGGAGCGGGCTCAGGCGCGGGCACTGGCAGAGCGCTCCGTGAAGGTCCTCCATGCATTTGCTATCTTTGCGGCTGCCGAGGACTTCCTTTGGGCCAGCCATTCCAGCTAGGCGACTCCCGCTGGCCTCTCGGCTTGCGGAGTAGAGCCCGGAGGGTCGAGTCACTCGGGCGGTATACAAGCGTTTTTTTGGTCTGGAGTTCCGGCTTCGGACTCTTTGGACCCTCCTGGAGTCCTAGCCTGCGTCGGGGAGGGGGCAGTGGCAGAGGCACCTGGGCATGGCTTCGGCGGGCAGCGGCATGGAAGAGGTGCGAGTGTCGGTGCTGACCCCACTCAAGCTAGTCGGGCTCGTGTGCATCTTTCTGGCTCTGTGTCTGGACCTGGGAGCCGTGCTGAGCCCGGCCTGGGTCACGGCCGACCACCAGTACTACCTGTCCCTATGGGAGTCCTGCCGGAAGCCCGCCAACCTGGACATCTGGCACTGCGAGTCTACGCTCGGCAGCGGTGAGGCCCCTGCGCCGCGCCCCTGCCGCCCAGGGCTCCTCTGAAGCCACCGCCTCTCCCCTCCATCCTTTCACTCCTTCCCCTCCCTTTTCTTTCCGTCCTCTCCCCTGATCAAACCCTTGGGCCCCAGGAAGCCCCCTGCATGTTTCCCTCTCCCAAAGGAGTCCAGTTCGCCTAGACTCTGGAGACCTCTCACGCCCACGCCCTCCCCTTTTTTCTTGCCCATCTCTCCGGCTTTGGAGTAACACGTATGCTATTTTGGGCAATTGTTATCATTGAAGGCGAGAACCATGTGGCTGTTGAGAAAGATGCAACGCCTTCTACACCCCTGTTAAAAAAGAAACAGGCAAAATGCCCCAAATTCAAGATGTGTGGGTTCTTCACTCTGTTGCCCTCCCTTCCCAATCCTCTAAGAGCAATTTGCCTAAGTTTTTCTGTTGGCCCGCGTTTCTCCCTGTTCTATTTCACGTTATCTGTTTTTCTTGAATGAATTTTCACTTTCTTTTACCTCCCCCTTTAAATTTTGGGGAAGGATATTGAGAGCCTGGAGAGACTGATGAATTTCCTTTCCTTTTTTGGTGATGCCTTGTTGCTTTTGAGTTGCCTTTCTTTCACTCCCACAGTAAGAAACTCCCCTCTCTTCCTGTCCCTTTCTCCATGAGCTAGTTACTCACAGTTTTCTGGAAAGTTGTGCTTTATTCAGCTAGCGGTGAAAATTGCATGAAGATGGGAAGAAGGGTAGAGTAGGCAGTAGCATTGTGGCTAGTGGCTCCAAAGGAACTTTGTGGCTTCATGACCCTGCAGTGATTTTTGTTTCTTTTTCCCCCTTCCCAGCATCCCAATTATTCTTAGTAGAAATTTGCCAACTTCCATTTTCTTATTACAAACAATGCTATCTTGAATGCTAATTCTTTAATTGCTAGTATGTTCAAAGATTAAGGAGTGTGTATAAAAGGAATGCTCTACCAATGCTTTCCTATGCTGGTGTGCTCGCTCATGCCCGCGCATGAGAACGCGCTTGCTTGTGCGCGCTTGCTTGTGTGTGCGTGTGCACACACACACACACACACACACACACACACAGACCTGAGAAACTCAATAAATTCGGTTTTGACAGTTTCTTGTCTTCTCTGAAACTACAAAGCTTTACTGGAAACGTTTTAAGTTCCAATGAAGTTGAAATAGCACAAAAGCCACAAAAATACTCCGACTTTTCTTTGTCTTTCTTTTTTTCCCATAAGTGAGATTAGTTCACTTGGTTAAATGCCTTCCAGAAATTTAATTTTGTGTTTGCAAAGGCTTTTTCTTTGTTGTTATGTACCTCAGAAGTCCTATTGAAGGGTTTCTTTGTTGATTGATTCATAGTGAAGGGGACTGGCTAGTAGCAGGAGGTCAACACTTAGGTCTTTTAATTCTTTCAAGATTAGTTGTTTACAACTAAAGATAAAATAAATCGGTAAAATGCCTTTCTTTGGTAACCAAGGGATGCAAATAAACTTTAGAAAAATATCCTTTCTTTCCCACCTTCAATAGAAATGGAAATTTATGTAGGAATGCCAGCTTCAGCAGGTCTCCTTAGCAACGTGAATCTTGTGCCCCCTTCTCTCTGTCTCCTGAAATAATAGCCCTCTGATTGCACAAAGACTTTTCAGATAGGTTGAAGAAAGCAGCCTCAGCTCCCTTTTGCTGTCCAGGCTGGTATGCTTTTCTCTTGGCCTGGAATGTGGGGAATGGAGTGAAGGCAGCTCCAGTTTGTTTGTTAATCTTTCCTTAATTGCCTCCGAACCTATTGGTTTCAGCTACAAAGAAATATGTAGCTGGATGAGAGAGAGACAGAGACAGAGAGACAGACTTAAACTGGACAAAGAAATAAGGAGGTATAAGCTTAAGGCAAATATGGTGTCCATAGGACTGTGAAAAGAAAAATTCAAAGGCAGGGACACTTTCAGATTCCCCTGCCTTTATTCCATGTTAATGCCCTATAATTTGGGTTCCTGAAATCTAATTTAGCTTCATTTCACTTAAAAACAAAGAGTTTTGCATGCTTTTAAAGATAACAAGATAAGTTAGTAGTAGTAGAGATGGTTTTGTTAGAAGTTATGTGGAACAAGTTCTTCACTTTGTATTATAGGAGAAAAGTTGGGAAGGGAAGAGACTGAAACACAGAAATTTTCTGTTCTCTCTTAGAAAATGTGCTCTTAAACATGCGATGTGGACTGAACCTTCTGTCTATCAGTGTTTTGAGACAAAGAGGGACACTAGGATCCGCCCAGGAATGCTGTTCTTGCCTGTTCCAAAGGCAGGCAGCTTATTCAGTCTGTTTGTTGTGTGGAGGAGCAGAGGGTTAGAAAGAAAATGTCTGTTGTAATATTTGAAGATATCTACTTCATTCTCTCTGGATATACTTTGGGGAAATCAACCAAGAATAGTTTTAGTGAAGGTCTTTCCCCAGGATCTTCACGGTTTAATTAAAAATCTTTCTCTTAATTAACATTAAAATTGCTTTGAAGAGGCAAAGTTTTATTTCAAGAAGGAACATTTCAGGAATGTTTTCTTCTGAGGACAGTATTTTCTATTTAGGCCCAGTTTCAACTAAAACTTTCTCCTAAGCCATTATGTTAAAATTTCATTACATTTTTTTTAAACCAAAGATGCCTTGTTCTATGGTTTTAAGCTAGAGCAGAGCCATGCCTCTTGTGTCCTAGTATATTGAAGGTTTTGTCAGCACTTCTACTATGAAGCAGTATTTTGGTTGTCATTCAACAAGAATGCTTTTCTCTGGAGTCTCAATTTGAGAGATGTGGGGGATAGCACTGACATTCATCTTCACTTGTAACTTTTCTAAAATTATAAAGGTGAAAACTGCAAATTGATTGTCATTGGTAGTAGGTTTGGGGAACTTTGCAATACGCAGTAATCATAAGATTGCAGACTGTAAAATTTATTTTATAATAATTTTCCCTACTACTTTTTAGATGGACTTTTAATAAGTCTTCAGTGTTTGTTATTCAAGTGTTCATAATATTTTAACTGCTACTTCCTGTTTAAATTTGTATTTTTTTTTACTAGAATATAGTAGCTAGGGTTTCACAGCCTTAGCAACTAACAAGAGAACAAAGATTATAGGTTTCCTAATCTTCACATTACAAAGCTTTGTAATTTTTGGATAATTTTATGTTTCTGCAAAAAACAGTTAATTTGTAGCTACTTCCTTTGAAGCAAATGGCTTTTTACTATCTCATTTTTGACTCAGCAAAAAGAGGGGGCATATAGGTGACTGACTCAATAAACATTTTTAACTCACAGTGATTTGGAATATTAACAAGGGTGCATTTATCCATTTTTCTATCAGCAAAACAATTGATTGAATAGTACCTGTTTCAAGGAATATTATTAACATCATTGGTGTACTGCCCTAAGTATAGCTGCATTTGTAACATGAATCATTGATAGTTTTGAAATGGCAAGGCACACTGTACTAAAACAGGTGAATATTATTTTCAGCTGACAGAAGTTTATTTTGAGACTGTGTACATATAGCCCTTGTTTTTAACTTTACTATAAAAATTCTCTTTAACAGGAATATATATGAAAAACTATTTTTGGTGTTGTTTAAAATAAATAGAACTACCTGAACACCTGCAATTCTTAGAAAATCTAACGTAGCATGATTCTGAGTTCAGATCCATGTCATCTGAGCATATTTTGAGACTACACATTAATTTAGAAATGGGATTTCATCAACAACCCTCACAATGTAATTTGGTTCACCAAGGTTTAGGTATTCCTGGAAAATCCTTAGCAGTGACGAATATTTACAGATAACAAGCTGTGTAGTCACTACGACTCTCCCAACTTTTTCTAAAAAACATCACCAGGACAAATGCACTCATGGGTGGAAAGATAGGAGCACTAGTTAGCACCCAACCTTCTTAACTAGAAACAAAACAAAACAAAAAAAACCAGGATGAATTAAATCAAGATCTTCTTGAATTTCAAATTCCCCAAAGGATATTTTAATTTGTGGTCAAATAGAATTCTTCTTTTCCCCATATTTATAGAATGATTACAATCCACAGGGAGTTACTTACTGGAGTCTTTTGGCAGAAAATGGATTTTATAGAAATATAAAAATTGACATTTTTTAAAATTCTAAAATTGCAAAAACAAGTAAAAAGAATGTAACTAACAAAACAAAAATCAGAAGCAAAAGATCTTACCTGTCGATAAGAAATACACTTCAAAATTATATTTCTGTTTATTCATAAGACAGGTTGGAGAGATCTGAGATTTTAGCCAGTATTTTTGGGATCTATTAGTGAAAGTGGTTATAGATATTTTAAAATAAGTCTCCAAGATAAGCTTATAATGTGATCTAGTGGAGGGACTATTATGAAATCTACATGAGACTGTAGCTTACTTCTGATCTAAACTTGGCCACTCACCAATCATGAAAGTACATAAAATATGTTTACCCTTGTCAGATGGCATGTCATGGGGATTAAATATATGAAACATGTTGTTCTTTTATATCTTTAGAGAAGCAAACTCAAAGTGATATTTTTCAGTGGGAGAAATTTTTCTTTTTAAGTAGTGAAAGTTTTTGCATTGAATAATAAAGAATTTTTTCATATTAGATTTAAATATTGATATGAATTACCTAGCTTTTTTTTTTTTAAAGCAACCCTTGTAGGCCTTGATCAGAGAACTTTTTCTCTTAGTAGCTACTTTTATTTGAGAAATGTTAGACCAGATACCTTACTTATTCTCAATGTTACAGTAATGAACGTGCAATATTATTGAGAATACTATGGACTTTTGTAAGTTTACCAGGCTCTCAGTTTATGTTAAAGAAAAACATTTACTCATTTTGCTAATTACAGGAGACTAAAAGCCCCCAAAATTCATGCTATGGAACACTGAAGGTCAGGAATGCTGATAGTGCATAAACAACCTAACTTGTCACTAATCCAGGTATCTGTGATAATAGCTGAGTATGACTTTTACAGTTAGGGACTACGATATTGGGAATTTCTGATCTTTTATTAAATGCACTTACTCAAAGGTTAGGCACTGTGGTGGAATGATTGAAAGGCTTGTATATAGTCTTTTTAGTATAATGTCTCAAGGTATTTATACTAGTTACCCACAAAGTGAGAGTTTGAAGAGAGCTATCTTATTTGAACTAGTTAGGAAGTCTTTCAGCTCTCATACTACATTCTATTGGTTACACAGAGGGCCAGCTCAGATTTTAAGGGAGTGTTGAATTCCACTTCTCAGTGAAGCATACCATCTGACACGGTCTAGCTTCACATCTATAAAAGCTTTATTGCCTCTGAAGTACAAAGAACCACATATGTCAGTTTTGAACTTGATTTTTCTATTCCATATATAAATTATGCCTAGCTAGGATAAATACTTCCTCTTGTACAATACATGGATTTAGTGATTGGTCACTTATACAAATTTAGAATTTATTCTTTCTGGGATGAGGTGAGCATAAGAACATATTACAAAAATGGGTAGGTTGCTGGATAGACACATATAGAGTTCACATAACCAAGGTTGAAACTCATTACAAATGGTTTAAATACTTCATGCCAGAATTACCCACAGATACATCTATCATTCTTTTCAAATTATTAAATCTCTTGAAATTAGAGGAAACTAGTAAATTGTCAATTTTCTATTTTATTGTAATATTTATCATACAAATTCTCATTGATGAAATGCATGCATATGTGAGAATGAAGGACATTTGCAGTTTCCCAAAGAACCAGGAAAACATTTTAGTTTGTGTTTTTTCTTTTCACTAGTATTAACTGTTGTGAAGGTTAAGGTAATAAAGAGTCATTTGAGTATGAATGCCACATGTTTAAGACTACTAAACCAATATTAACAAAAACATTGCCATAGTCTATTGTGAGAGAACTTAGAGCCTGTTCCTAGCACTACCATGTTGCTGAGAAAGAGAAGTGACTTCTCTTAATTTTTTTTTAACCTTCTTGCAAAATCCCAGTAAGTAGCTTCATTGACAGTGATTCATTAGCAAGAGTTAGATATTATCTTGGTAAAAACTTAGCCAGTAAGTCTGTGTGCTCCGTTCTATGCTAAGTGGGAAAAATAAACAGTTGAATAAAATAAACGGTATGATTTAAGTTAATTAAATAAGTTTGCAACATGCTGAAAATGAAGCAGTAGAAGTTCTCTTTTCCTAGAGAAGTGAAAGAAAGCTGTCTGAGGGATTAGCTCACCTATGTTATCCTCTAGTGCTTAATAGGAAATTATTTAATGTGGATGGATATTTGAAGATCTTCCTTCTAACATTTGAATGTTATTAGCTGTCCTATACCTATTTTTAAAGCTTATAGTGGCTAGCAGGTCTTCCACACCTATTCTCAGTTGTGGGTTTTCAGCTTTCTACTTTTCTTAAGTAAATGGATGTTTTAAAATTTCAGTCTTGGCCCTTTAATTTTTAATTTATTTTAACAGTAGAAAAGAAATAGCCTGCAGTTAACTGTACCTAACACATCTTTGCACAAATGCATCTTAGTAGTTACTATTGAAATGAAACAATGCTTGTTAGCTACTAACATCATCAAATGCCAGTGAATGTTTCCTCATAAAGCACATGAAGATGTAGCAGTCATTTGGCATGATGATGGCTTTCTGTGTAAGTGCTAAAACATGCTTTAATACCAAGGCTCTTTGCTAAGCACTGTATATAACAGTTTTATTTGAGAGGAAACACCATATGTTACAGTACTCAGATTTTAAATTAAATTTCCACTGAGTTTTCTAATATACAGCTATGTGAAACAGCCAAGAGGTTCCTTTGTTTTTTTTTTTGTTTGTTTGTTTGTTTTGGTTTTTTTGTTAAGGGCTTATTCTTTTAAAACTAGCAAAACAACAATGCCAAAGGTTTGAACAAAATTGTTGTGTTGAAATGATATTAATTCACCTACTACTGAGATTTTTTTTTCTCTTAAATATATCACCTTGTTGTTTTTTCTAATGGTAGAAAGGAATTGACAGCAGTGAGTTAGCTTTCTAAGCTGTTATCAACATAATGAAATTGAAATGTTTTGGTATAAATATGCCCCACAATTAAATAAAATTATTCAGAAGAACTAGTTTCTGTTTGATAAGAACGAGTCAAAGTATTTAAATTTATGTAGTTAGGTCATGGAGAATTTTTGGAAACTTTATTGGGAGTGAGGTAAAAATCACCTTTTTAGGTGATTTGAATTCACTTAGTTATTGGTTTCGTTATAATTAATATAATTTCTTCTTGAGGCAATTAAAGTAAATACAAATGGCTGCCAGACAAATTTGATTGTGATTATGCAAGTCTATAGGAATCCATATTTTAATTTGTAATCAGAATTATAGAAAGGGAAGAATAACCTATTAGTACATTAGCAGATTATATTAACACATTATTATAAACCGTAAATATCACCCAAATAGTGAAATTTGAATTTTAAAAGAAAGCTAAATTTTTCTGTGCCTAATGGTACCTAATTTAATAAAAGATGTAACAATTTTTTGTTTAGAGATTTATACATAGTAGAACTAATGTCAGCATAGAAACTGTGAATGAAGTTTAACAAATATATCAGTATTTGCTGTTAGGTTTGGAAATAAATTAAGCAAAAATGCTTTAGACATTGCTGTTTTTAGGGACCTGACCTTGGCTCAAAGTACACAACATATCCTTATTAAGATTTTCCTTTCCTGGAAATCATTAATGAATGTTGAACATGAATTGCCCTGGGAGAAAATAATTCTCCAGCTGGGTAGTTGTAGCATAGGCTATATAATTTTCATAATGTACTGGCAACTTCTGACCAGTCTCACATATTACACTGCTAAAGATATGTCAGCACAATTCTTTAGAATGCTAATGTATTTATAGACAATGTAGACTGATGCTAGAGTGTAAAAATACCTTGAAAGAGGACTCAAATTTAGTTCGTGGCCTGTGTGTTATTATTGAATTTAATGCTATAATACATGTGCTTCCTGATTTTTGTCCTGTTACTGTGGAAGGAAATACTTTGTATAAGTACATTTTTGTTTGTTTATTTTTACTTTTGTTTCTGTTAGAAAAAGTACACAGTCATCTTAGGCCGTGGCTTCCCTAGGTTCAGTTCCAAAGCCTCTAGCGCATTCCTTTGTTAATTTTGCCCATATGCTCTTGAAGAAATGTGACATGTACTATGGGAGTGGTATTTCAGTTTGATTTCTAGTTCCAAAGTATGTTTTCTGCCCATGAGTTCTCACCAATTTTATACGCTAAGAACATCCAGGATTTCTCAAGATTGATTACAACTTATTCTTTCAGGTTTTAGGAAAACAAATTCAGATTTACAATCAGCTGGCCTAATGTTAAACAGAGCACTACAGTGTTTATAAATCAGTGCTGTAGACCATCAATATTCAACAGGACTAGTTTTTATATTCCCTGTTCTACTACAGTATCATGTCATCGTTTAAAGAGAAGAATAAAAAGATAACAGAATAATGTCAGATTTTTATACTTCATCTGACTCAGTACAATGAGACAGTTAAATCAAAGAGCAAAGACTAATATAGAAATTAACTAATAGTGAAAACATAAAATACATACACATGACATCTTTCTGTGATAAAGTATACCTGAAAATTACAAATGTTATATTTTAATTTGCCTTATACACACTGAATGTGAAACAGCACATTTTTTGTGGCATAAATATTAGCTAAAATGACACAAATATAGTAATAATTATTTTGGTCAACTTTTAGCTCTGAAATTACTCAGGTTTTTTGTATACATTTCTGCTAAATTCAATTTTTTAAACTGGTTGAGAAATAAATGTTATAAACCCCAGCCTGGTACTTTAATGACCTGAAGATATATTAATTCTAATTACATTTTAAGAAATTCTCCATTTCATAGTGTTGATAGTAAGAGAAAAAGAAAAGGTTAACTATTTTTGCATTAATTAATCATCACATCTTAGCCTTGCCTTAACCTTTAAATCATGGACTCTAGGCAGAAACACTAAGCAGAAGCCCTGTTATGAAGTCTAAAAGCCCAAACAGATTCCTGGACAGAATTCTGAACTTCTTTGATTATAGTAGCTCTTCCTCACCACTGTTTTAGCTTATGAATTGAGTATTAACTGGGCAGTAATGTAACGTTTGAGTCTTAGGCAACCAGCTTGAGTGACTCCTTCCAAGTAGGTGTACTGAAAATAAAAAGTGAAAACTTGACATTCTTCATGAGGAATATAGACTTAGTATTCCATTTCAAGCCTGAGCTTTTGGTCAGGACAGTGACAGTCATGTTCTATTTCTAGTCTCTCTTAGAAAATAGAACAGTTTTTCTGTTTGAGCTCTAACTCTGGTTGCAGACTAAAAGGAAGGGTGGCAATATTATAGCAATGATGGTGTTGACTCTCTTTGTTGACTTTCAATGTAGAGAGACATTTTTTTCATTAGCCACTAATCCAGCACTAAAAATAAATATAGGACATTTAGTATGAAAGCCAGAACTGCTCTTGTTCATCTGCTTTTAATGTATTTCCTGGCTTGTTAGTTCCTTTCTTAGTTTCTAGTTCCTTTTAATAATTTATTTTCCTGTATCCATCACTGCATTTTCTATTTTCTATATGAAAGGAATTATCATTGTTTGAGAAAATTCAACTTTATGTGAAATTCAGATTTTTTTTTGTAGAATTAGATTAGTGTCATTTGAAATTACATATTTATCCCATTTATATTATGTGATTTTATTTTTTTGATTAGCCTTTGACTAGAAAAAAAAAGCTTAACATTTGAAAATGAAATAGACTGTAGTCTAGGACAGGGTAAATACCACTGTCCCCTCTCTATTTTTACTAAATGTTTTTGCTTTGTGTGTGTATGTCCCCACACACATTATTATAGTCAGTTTGCTTGTGTAGTCAGTTGTCTTTTTATAACAGATGTGTTTCAAGCACTGAACTTGGGTTCTTTAGACCTGGTAATATGTACCTTCACATGCTAAGCCATCTGATTATCTCACCAAAATCATTTTTGTGATTTATTATTATTAGCATTTGTTCATTTACATGTCTATTGTCATGTTTGTACTGTGTTGTACAAATCTAAAAATATTGATTTGACAATTTCTTCAGAAAGTTTGCTGAATCTTTTTTCTTAGTCTTTGCAAATAAATGTATAACTTGGATATTTGAGACTATTAAAGGTAAAGGTAGGCAATACTGATTATTAAGATTATTTTTTGTCTCATTTCAAGTTGAATGTAAAAATAATTAAAAGTGCCATTTTATACTTATTTGGTTGCATGAAAGAGTTTATCAGGGAAATCAATCATCTAAATTTGTATTGATATTTTTAAGGAGGTAGCTATTCAAAGCAAACGGAGACTTTTAAATGGATAATCATGTAAAAGTTGTAATCCAACTAAAATTATTCATAGCATAACTTCTTAAATGTTAGGTGTTTTACTGATCTGTGAATGCATAGATACTCTTTGTTTCATATTAATTGCTTTTGTGTAATTTTAATATTTTTAATTTGGAAATTTTAATTTATGAGTTTCCAATGTAAAATAATATGCTATGTATAATTTTTCAAAAATAATTTAGGGTTTCCAAGTACAAACATTATTTTGTCTTTTTAATTCAAAGCTATGTGCTATTAACTTCAGGTTGAAAGCTAGGTGACACTTTTTGTTTGAAGTTGTATGGCTTTGTTACAAATAGATGCATTAAAAATGCTGTGTACTTTATGTGAGTCATGGTTATATTTTAAGATGTACGGATTTTTTTATGTATTTGTTTCCTGATTGTTGTACAGGTTCTATTTGAAAGACAATAAAACATCCAGAAATTTTTTGGAGGCAAGGATGTGAAAGTGGGTGGGTGTATAAATTAAAAAAAAAAAAAATCTTCAGGTTTCTCTGCTAAACTTTTCTCATACTGGAATACTCAAGAAGCTTTGTAGAAGGGTAATTTCAGAGGGAATCATCATAGCATTGTAGATTATGGACTTTGAGTAGAATGCATTGCAGTTTAACAATAGATAAAAATTAAACTAAGGAGCAGAAGAGGCATCCTGAAAATTTTTCTTTAAATTAACACCACTGCAGTGTACCAATCTGTATACAATTCCTTATGTGATTACTTTATAATAAATTAATCTTTCTTTTTCTTGACTGGAAAACATAACAACTTTCTCTCCTACAATTGTTACATCCTAATAACAACTGATAAATTGTCATCAATGAGATTTAGTTTTTACTGCACTGGAGGCATACCAAGTGGTCATTATAACTGTACTTGTTCTTGATTGAAGAAAGGGGCTGAGTAATCATTTAAAGTCTAGTCTGACTTCCTGAAATTCCTTACTTCAGAAACCATTTTTCTGATGATGACTAAAGCAGTCAGAAACACATGAAACAAAATAAACAAACCACCAATAATCTTTTGTGATATGAATTAACTAGGAAATCATTTTAGCAGTGAGGGGAGACAAACTAAAACTTAAAGCTTGTAGGAAGCTGAGAAAGACTTTCCAAGAAGGAAAGTAATTTAAAAATTTTGTTTTATTGTCACATGTAATAATGAGATGATATTAAAGTTTAAAAATAAGACATAAAATTGTTTATGTCATTTATTAACAAACCAAATCAAATTGGTCATGGCACTGGGATATTGTCACTAGCCCAAAGAGTAGGATAGTTATTGACTGGGAAATGGTGCAAGAAGGAGTTTTATGCTGATCAAAATATCTAAAGTTTATATCTGAATGGTGGTTATGTACTTATCTGTATTATATATAGTTAATGTTTTTAAATTTTTAGGTCAATAAAAATTTAAATAATAATATTGAAAATTAGTAGGTCATAGAGAGGGATTCTCAATTGAACCCATAGAGCATGTAACCTGTGTGGTAAACCTCTGCTCCCTAGAATCTGCTGAGCTTAGCCAAGGAACTTTTTCTGAATAAGGACATTAATATTAATTTTTGTTACAAAACATTTCATATCCCAAAAGATACATAGTGTGCAATAAAATCACTTCCATTGAGCTTCATCAAAGTGTAGGATGATGAAGAGATTTCTGTGGATTTTTTGCATCCTTATTGCTTAAAAGCCATGCTTTCCTTTTTTTCCTTTTTTTTTGTTTTTTTTTTTGTTTTTTTTTTTTTTTTTTTTTTTTTTTTTTTTTTTTTTTTTTTTTTTTTTTTTTTTTTTTTTTTTTTT
>PVIH01008365.1:20070-73134 GCA_004025045.1 Sigmodon hispidus | reverse complement strand
GAACCTTTTTACCATTCTCCCTTCTCATGCATCGGTATGTGTTGGCTACTTACATAAAAACTGAGAGGCATTTGTTATATTTTAAGGTAAACTGGCTGTAGGATCATTGTATTATCAGTTTTCAACATGTTAAGCATTTACAGGACAGTGTAAACTTCTAAACTTCTTCCTAAAACATGAATAAATCAAACTTCTTGGGCTAGAAATATAGCTCAGTAGTAGAGGGCATCCTTTGCATGACTTGAGGGTCTACTACCTATTTTAGGTTCAATTCACAGCACTGCAAAAATAAAACCCCAAATCTGAAAAAAACCTTCACATGGTTGCTAGGCTATTGCCTTAGAAATTGTTAACAGATGTATTTCTCAGGTCTGCTTTACTTGTCTTTTGTTTTTATTTTAAGCATCCATTTACCCCAACCACTAGCCTCCTTTGTGATCTTTGGACAGTAGCACTATCTTTTAAAAAAAAAATGTTACGTGAAAAAAAAAAGAGGATTTTCAAAAAGCATACTCCTAAAAATATGTGTTTTGGAAAATATGGAAAAAATCATGAGAAGCTAATTATATGAGGATAGTTGGATGTCTATCAATTTGACAGCCATTATTCTGTGAAGCAAATTTTAAATGGAAATATCAAACAAGGTAAACAAAAGACCAGTGGCTGGCTTGCTTTTCTTTTGTGTGTGTGTGTGTGTGTGTGTGTGTGTGTGTGTGTGTGTGTGAGGGGGTGCTTGTTGGCTTGTTATATAGGCCCAGTTCATTATATGATGTAAGTTTGATTTTTTTAGTTATAAGAATATCCTTGAATATATTATTCTTTTTGACTCATAGCCGAAATATTCTTGTAGTATCTTTAATCTTTGCTGTCAGTCATATCTGATTTGAAACCTGCGAAATAAGCCCCCATGACTGTCAATAATGAAGGTACTGACAGAACCATCTAAGCTGTTAGATGGAGTTTTAAAAGCTGTTTAAATTGGAATAGATCAACTTTCTTAGGATTTAAATGGTAGTGTTAAGCTAAATCTTCAAAACCCAAAGTGTTCTACTGCCCCCTGCTGCTTGTGTTCGTTTTATAATGAAGAAGGCAGATCATAATGTTGGCATAAAGTCTAGAACAGGTAGTGGTGGTACAAGACCTTTAATGCCAGCACTCAGGAGGCAGAGACAGTTAGTTTCTCTGAGTTTGCGGCCAGACTAGTTTAGAGAGAGTGTTCCAGGACAGCCTGAGTTACACAGAGAAATCTTATGTCAAAAAACAAGTAAGCAAGCAAATGCTACCCCCCCCCAAAAAAAAGAAACAGCAGCAAAAGAAAAGAAAAAAATTCCAAAGGACTGAACAGAAATTTAGAAGTATGTCTAATTTACTTACTTAGATGCTATACTTAAGATCAAGTAAGGACAGCCATACCTGGGACTAGAAGACAGTGACTTTTAAACAAGTGATTCATTCTCTGCTTTTTTATGTATCTAATCAAGTATTTCTGGGATGTCTGTAATGGACTGAATTTTGTATTAAGACAGCTTTAAAACTGGTTAAAATATCACCACAAAACTTTTTAGGAGACTACAAAGCATGACTTGAGATTATATTTTGAAATATTTATAATATCACAGTATTATTACATTATTTCTGCCATGTGTAATGAAAGCCTTAATTGGGAATGATACAGTACCACATAAAAACACCTTTGATATGAATCAATAGTTACTAGACTATTTCTTATTTCACTGGTTTTTTCACTATTTTCAATATTTTCACTATTTACCATTGGGTCTTTTTCTGTTTTAGAATTTGAAAAATGTAGATGCTTTAATTGAAATGTGCATTGGTTTGTCTTAGAAGCAAGGACTTAACCTCACAGTGAAATAATAACTTGAATTCTTTTTGATAAAGTTTATCCCATGATATGAGAGACTTTAAAACTGGAATTGTTGACAAGCCATTTTTGGAATTACAGTCGTTTCTTATTGTGGGATGGCACAGAGATATTCTAGTTTTTTTGTTGTTGTTGTTATTCCATGTTACTGTTAACACCTAATTACTATTCCATTTAGCCTTTGATTCATTGTATCATGACAAATGAAAATTCTGTAAAGAAGCATATTGCTAGCACCATCTAAACATTTGTAGAAAACTAATATAGGGAGTTTTCTTTTTTTTTCTTTAAAAGTATATTTTTTCAAGTGTAGAGCCAATGATGAAAATAAATAAGTATTGATATAAAAAATATTGGTAATGAATTTTTCTGGAATTTTTTTTATTCAGCTTTAGCTCTTACATATGATAAAACCCTGTAGCAAGATGCATATATTGTTATTCCATTCCCTGAGGCTTATAATGAGCATTACAGTGATTGCTATAATTTAAAATGTACATGTTCTCAGATTTAATTGTACTCTTTTTCTTTTGGCATTGATTACCTAAACTTGTTTTGAAATAACAATTAGTTTAATATTAGATTTTCATATAAAGAACATTAATTACACTATTCATTTGTAAAACATCATGGAAAACAATTAAATCATTATATTTGGTTGATTTTTGGAAAGTGTGTTCATTGCAAATTGTAATAAATTATTAATCTGGATTTTCGATTGGAAACATGGAAAGTCCATATAACTGAAACCAAATGTATTGAAGTATTTGACTTACTTCACTTGTAATTTATTTCAGTGATTTTTATAAATGCATATCTTCATCTCATATCATGTCTTATTGTTTGTATTGGTATTTGTGAAAGCAGTAATAATTTTCCTTAACAAAGTGTTTTCTTCTCCAAATATCATCAGATCTTGTGCCACACAGTAGTGTCTGTGTGTGTTCATATAGAAAATGAGATATATCAAAAGAATCATTTCCTTTCTTCTAATGAAATGGGCAGTACCTGTGTTCAAAATAGACATATTACTTCCACTTAGAAAACATTCTACACACTTCTATGCCTTTAACTCATGGATAGTAAAGAATCTTTAAATGACTCTTTAAATTTAGTTAAAGTAATAATGCCCAATTATCCAACTACTGTATTGCCAAGCCAGTTTTTTAATCAAAGCACATCTGGCATGAAAGATTAAGATTTCTAAATCATTTTACAGGTTATCTATCATACCCAAATCCAAAATGGCAAAGAAGAATCAACCTTGATTTTGAATTTACTTATCAACTCTATTGCAGGTGTATTTATCTGTAAATTAAGTTTCATGAATAATACTTAAAGGATATCAGAAACTTTGAATGTCACAAAGCCCACAAACTGACTTGCACTACATGACTGAAATGAATGTTTTGGATGTTTTAATTTAAAAATGCTTGTTTAAATCTGAAAGCCAGATATTCTGTTTCGTGTATGTAATCCTAGCACTTAGGAAGCAGAGGTATGAGAATCCTAAGTTCATGATCATTTTCTGTTGAGGCAGAAAGATTGATACAACTTCATGACCAATGAGGCCTACACAGAGTTCTAAACCAGCTAATGCATGCTACATAGAGGAACTGTGTTTCAAACATAAACAAGAAGATAAAACAAAAGTAAAATATACACAGAAATTAGGAGCTTTAAGTTTCGTATTTCTAGCCACACAATTTCATATTCATAATTTTAATTGCAATTTTTTTAAGAAACAAAGTAAGTTCCAGATTTTCTTCAGATTCTGAAATGCTTCACAACTTTTCCAGTACTGTAGCTGATGAAGGGCACAGAATAACCCAGTGTTCATTATATTTATATTTCATTGATTGGTAGTAAGATAAAAATATAGCATGATGTTATTATATTATGCTTCAACCTTTAGTCACCTCCTTGCAGAAATATCTGTAAAGCAAGGTGGTATTTTGCTTTTTCTATATTGTAATAAGTGGAAAAAATATTAGTCTTTGTAAGTTTTTATTTTTTTCTCAGAATTTTTATTGTATGCAAATTATATTCTGTGGTTCTAGAACAAATGACACAATTCCCAGGGGAGAGGGTTGTAAATAGTTCAATGATAATTTTTCATCTTACTGCAACACAAAAGAAGGTATAAATAAGCTGTTAATGAGTGCTTACCACTGGACCCTTATGTGCATTTTATATCCACTTGCCCTCTAACAGAAATTATGTTATTACATTATACCATGGATGTTTCAATTTTGCTAAGTAAAACACATTGAAATGAACCTTTAAAGAAGCCAAGATTAACACCTTACCCAGGAACTTAATCAGGAACTGGCTGATTGCTTTTTAAATTTATTCAAGTTGGTTATTATTTCTCTACTCACATTTCTCTAGCAGCTCCTGTCTTGTAGAATGGAATCCAAAGCCTGGTATTCAGGCTTAGAACTAACCAGGAACTGATGCCTGATGGTTTTGTATTGGGTTTTGTTTGGTTTACTTGATTTGAGTTTTACCCTCTTTGCTATCTGAATCAGGACCACAGCATTGGCATCTTCCTTATTTCAGAGGCACATTTCTCATGACAAATTTAACACTGAATATTCCTTGGACATTTTTCTTCCTGCATTGTTGACCTGCACTTCTGTCCATGACTCCTATCTATGCTCCTATCACCTTCCCAGAAGAATCTGATTCCTTTGTGAATCTAAAAAGCAGCTCTGATCTCATTTTGTGATCCCTTTTGGATCTTTCTAGTACTTGCTATTATATCCAAAGTAGATTGATTGGTTTATTGATTGATGCTTTGGTGGGTTTTGAGGCAGAATGTTGCTGGGTAGCCCACTCTGGCCTCTAGTACATGATTCTTGTGCCTCAATCTCCCCAGTGCTAGCAGGGATCATAGGCATACACTACAGTGGCTATATTTTTAGTTGGTATACATGTACTGATGAACTGCCAATACATGAAACAGTAGCTTTTTCCCCCTTCTCACCAATGCCTGAAACTTTATAACTCAGAAACATTCAAATATTCCTTGAATGGATTAACTTGTTGGACAAATTATATGATATATGTAATTTGCATTGTGATTTTAATCTTTTCCTGGATACTTTAGACATGATTTCATGATGAGAGTATAAAACCTAAGATGGCAAGCCTTTACAATGGGGATAAAATCTTGCTCATTAAATAATGATTGGCTTTGAACATGGATCATAATAATTGATTCATTAGTTTTATGATACTTATAACAAGAAAGTTCCATTTTCTTCAAAAAGAAATAGAGCCAATGAGTTTTGTTTTTATTAATGTGCATTGTATTATGGTTAGGAATACATGGAGTGAGACTATATAATTCTGCTATTGGCAGAGGCTTACCTTTAAACAAAAATAAGGTGTGGTTTCTATTTTTATTGTCAAGACATTTTCCTTTTTCATGTTTATTTACTCTCAGTTGTAATGTGGAAGAATGGCAAATAGATGCAATTACAAGGTAGCACTGAGCTACCAGGCATACACTTTGTAATTTTATCTAGAATCAGACAAAGTCTTTATTCTCTGGTCATTCTCAAAGAAAGATATCATTTTGAGGAACCATGTGCTACTTCATCAGTTTTATGCCAAAAGTAGATGATGGCCATTTACCAATGATTGCCATAGGATGGAGAGATAATCATATCAGTAATGTGACCCTTTCCAGATGCTGAGAACAAGTGATGATAGATCTTAAAATATGAAATCCTTTTGTTCTTTTTAAATTTAATAAAATACCAAAGCTATATTCATATGCTATAATATATATATGCACATGTATAAATATATTATAGCAGAGTTTGTTTTGTTTACTTGCATTTTTATTTCTGAACTGCTAGAATTGTACTTTTAATATGGACTAAACAATAATCACATATGTCAAAAACTTTGATTCATATGTCAGGGATATCTTTAATTTTTTTTTATGCCCAGAAAACAACTACTTTGAGTTTTAGGATATTGGCTGTTGTTGTAACTATAGCTCTGTCATTATGATGTGGGCACTGTATAACTGAGTGAGTATGACTGAGTAATTTTATGTGTGTATACATATGCATATATCTATATATCTAGATTTTTAAGGAAAAAAATCACATTTTCTGAGTGTTAATGCTGCCATAATAGGCAAATGTGGCAAATTTAGCCCCATAAATTTTAATTAAATTCATTTAAATAAAATATAAATTATATAATAGTTGATCCAATAGGAATTTATGAATTCTAAATGAGCAACTTTATATCCTGTATAATTGAGCATAGTATTTTTCCACTTTAGTTTCAGATTGTTAAAACAAGACGTTTCCTTCTTTCCCTTTTTAGATTAATTGGTTTGTTTTATTTTGACTAATCACAATTCTCCTTCATTCCTGAGTTAGAACAAAGAGCTAACTTGAAACTAATTTTCAAGTTTTGTCTCTGTTATAGTAGTCTGTTTGGACTAGCTTTTCCTGGAACATTATTCCTCTTTTCTTCACTGACTTCTTTTTTGAAAACTAGTGGGAAACATATATGTGCAAATATGTTTAAGCCCTAGTAGAAAGGATATAATTCGTTGCAGCTTTCTGACAAAGATCACTTTTGGGTCTGTTTTCAAGATGATAGGGATGGACTGAGTTAGAAGAAAAAGGTAAAAATAGTTTCTAATTAGAATAATGAAGGTAAAATCCTCACAATAAATCGTCTTGAAATACCAGGATGAATCAGATTGTTGTGAACAAAGATTGAGTTTAAAATGTAGGTTGCCCAGAGTAATCACTAAGAATGTTGAATTCTTTAATTCCTTAAGTATAGAAAAAAATAATGAGGGTTTAGCTTGCATTGATGCCACTATTGTTAGCTCTTCATAAATTTTGTATGAAAATTTTGTATAAATAGCACAACTACCTGTCATTATTGATATCTGTACATATGTTTGCGAAGCAAGAATCAATACTTTGTACATTCATAAATTACCTTGTTTTACTAATTTTATTAGTTGCTAATAGCAACTCACCAGTTATTAACTGGGTAATTTTTACAGTATGGCATCAAAGTAGCTAAGAAAACAAAAAGTTAATGTTTTAAAGGATAACCTTTAGAATTAGCAAAAATTAACTTATGAGTTTATATTTACATGTATGCTATTTTATCTGCTGTAAACAACATCATAATTTTGTTTGCTTTTTTTTCAGTTGTTCTGCAAGTCTGCAGCCTGGTCCTTTACCCAATCAAGTTCATTGAAACTGTGAGCTTGAAAATTTACCACGAGTTCAATTGGGGTTATGGCCTGGCCTGGGGTGCAACTATATTTTCATTTGGGGGTGCCATCCTTTATTGCCTGAACCCTAAGAACTATGAAGACTACTACTAATACTGAGTATCAGAACACACATAAACACACACACATATACATACACATACACAAGAGAAACAGAAAGAGAGAAGGAGAGAGAGAGTGTGTGCAACCATCCAACAAAAAAGATTTATGTCGGCATCTTTTCTAACACTATTTTCTAAAACACTCACGGAGTATGAGCAGTTTTCTCAGTTGATTTACTATCCTTTGTCTTTTGGCTGTCAACATCATAACCAGCTTTTATATCCAATTTAGAGAACTGCACAAATTAAGAGAGCTGATTAGATATAGGCACATGCTGCAAACTACCAATATGCTTATGCCATTTTTTTGACAAGTGAAGGGTTTGTATGACAGCAACCATTGTGAGAAGCTAGTTGAAATGAAAATTGCCAGGGGAGCAGCTGGCATAAGGAATGATAGAAAGTTCCTTTGCTTTGACAAAACTTGTACAGTTGGAACCCTTATCACCTATTTATGCCACAAATTGACTACATTAGTTATTCATTCCTTGCTTAAGTAAGCTTTTGAAAGCAAAACTGCCTTTTGGGCATCAAATATAATCATAGATATAACTGGTTAATTCTGTCTTTAAGGATATTCTTGTTAATAGCAAGTTACAGTTTGCCTATAAGGAAACTAAGGTTTGGAGACATGTGTTTTCATTTTTCAGTTAGGAAATTGTGCCTCAGCCTCCTCTACAATGGGGTAAAATGAGTGTATCTGCTTTCCCCTGGGGCAATCAGAACAAAATGTACATCATTTGCTTTTGTACCCTTTAAATCATTTACCAAATTTTGCAGCAAACAATTGTGCATATGTAACAAGCTTATTTTTCTAGACTGTGACCTATTAGCATAAACAGTAAGTTATTCAATAATCCTCTACATACATGTACCTATTATGCATTTAATCAATACTTGCTCTAGTAAAGTAATTTGAACACTAACCTTGTGTGCATTAAGAGGCTTAGATTGGTATTCACAGTTATTTACCACTGAAAAGTTCATATACCATAAATCTTTTTCTCTGTGTTCTCTACTGAATCACTGGAAAATGTTAATAGAATTGCCTAAGAAGAAAAAAATGAAATGCTGTTAATCTGAAATTTAATGATTCTTTTATAAGCACTATATAGTTCAAAAGAGAGTAGGAATTAGGCAATCACTTTGTGTAAAATTCACTAAAATATAAGGCTGCTATTTTTGCAAGTATTTTAAATGTCTTCATTTTAAAAGAAAGCAATAGTGATAGATTTATATAAATATCTAAATGTCTCAGTGGATGAGTAGAATTTCTTTGTTTGTCACCTGGTCCTCTGAAGTTAACTGATGGACTAACTGATTTGTGCACACAAATATGATGAAATGATGTTAGGGAAATCATTCACTGACTGTTCCAAGGGAAGAAAACATCTACAATAAGGAAAACGTTTGCAATTAAACTCCTACTGCAAACTTGTGTTCATTTTGTTTATTATACAAATCTGGATAGTTTAAGTATAAGCCTATTTTTATATAAAATATACAATTCTAATATGAAAGTTATAAATGATTATTTTTGTGAACAAAGACACTAAAAGGAATATGCTCTCATGTGACCCTCTTGAAGAAAGAAACATTGGGGAAAAACTTTAAAATTTATCTATTTCCTAATATATTATACAATCCAATAAGAACAGGACCGTATCAATAATATATAATAATTTGTTTTACCTCCCAGAGCTGACTTCTGCTTTTAGCTTAAGAATGGCTGCCAAAAACAATATTTTTTTCCTTCCCTCGAGGATTTCATTTGCATGCCAAAACAAATTGTGATTTTTCAGTGTAATCAAAAAGTAAATATGTGTACCTTATTCATTCTTATTTTAGTAATGATAAAAAATATTAAATTCATCTTAGAGATCAAACTTAATGAAAATATACAATTCTATCAAGAATCACATGGAATTGAATGGAAAATTTCCAGAAGAGTATTAGTATTATAGAATATTTTGATGTAGCTTTCTTAAAACAATCATAAAATATGGATGGACCCTCTTATAAAGTCTATTGAATACTGTCAGAACAGTATGAAGAATGTGATGTTTAGATAATGATTTCAGCTACTAACTGTATTGCATTGCAAGATCTTTTTTACTTTTTAATAATGGAAGATTAGTGCTGTGATGCTGGCATCAATAAGGCTTGTTGGAGAACACAGTGTTCAATTTGACCAGTATCATATCTAGAGTATTATTGACGTGTCATTCATTGTCCACATGACAAGCCAAAAGGTGACAGAGTACATTATGGGTTGAAGCACACATATTTGTAGTCTATTGACAAGTAGATCCCTTCTGTAATTATAATGAGCTCCACACCATATTTTTACCATCACCAATATTTGAAACATTTACATTGCTAACAGAATTTAGCAGAAAATTGTTTTTCGTACAAAGCAGTATTGCGTCTATCAGAACATACACAAGTGACAATTGCAGCTATTCTAGCATCATGTCTTTGTAGCTTTAGATTTGTTTGGTATTTTCTTAAGCAGAATTATTATTCATGAACTGATGGTTTATCTTAGAGAGATAATATGCACAGAGAGAGATATCATGAAAGTACTCAGCAGGGCTAGTTATTCAGATTTCTTGCACAAGTATTTAGCTTTTTGTAAGGTCAACATGTAAATTTTAAAGACAAATATAGAGAGACTTATGTGTTTGAAATATAAATGATATATATGGATTAGCATGTACCTGTATATTATTAAACATGCAGTGAACTGACTGGTAAGTGATTGTCTAATTGTATGGCTAGCAATGTAATTTATTCAGACTGTATTTTTGTACAGAGCAGCCCACACTAACCTATGCCTCTGTGTCCTCCTTAATGCCTAAAACTGTGCCTAGAAATTTCATCTGTCTTAAAGAAAATAAAATGTATTCCAAACTGTTTCATACCATTAGTTTCTCTCCTACTATTCTGTATTTATTATTTTAAATACCTGACATATTTACTACATAAATATAAATTTATGGAATCCTGTTTTTTTTTTCTTAATAGTCATCTGGTGAAACCTATTTTCACTTCAGTGATCTTTTGAGTGTGTAGTTCCATGACCAGTTCATTTTATGATTTTTGTAGTTGACCTGAAATTATCTGTGTGGAAGAAATAAAAATAAAAGTGGTTTCACTGACAGTGCTCTCATTTTATGTCTCCTCTTCTATGTGATCTCTTCAAACACAGTGACATTTTTGTGCAACGACATTGCTATGACTGTATTTTCAAATTTCTTTCTCCTGTCCTAGATCCAACTACCTCTATTTTTATATTTTATGGTGTGTGTTTCGGGGGGTGTTTTATTTTTTGCTGTCCTATGGATAGTTCCTGAGGACCTTATACATTCTACGCAAGCATGCTATCACCAAGTTACACACTCTGTCCCCAAAATACAGTTTAACTTTTTTTTTTCTAACTCTTCCCAGCTTCCACACATGAGTTAAATGGACAATCACTGATAACAACAAGTAATACTGTCTTCTTATTTTGAACCTGTTTACATTATAATGTACAGACAGGGTATGATGTTTTGTGTAGATTTCAGTGTTTGCAGATTGTGTTAAAGCATATTTTTGAATTCTTTTAAAAGAGGAACTCTTTATACTCTGTGGATCTGTAAATAGACTTCCACATATCTTTATGAAAATCATATGAAATCAAAATAAGAATTTACCAATAACCTTCTATGTGTATAAATATTATGGTTAGAAAGCAATTCAATAAAACATTAAGTAAAATTCAGTTGTATGTTTACCAGAAAATTTGCCTGATGATATAAGTAGATATATAGAATCATTCAATTGAACAAACTTTTCAAAACACCTGTTTGACTAAGAATGGATTTTTCTTAAAGACTTTTTTTTTTACAAATCTTGTGAATCTTCAAATTTGAGGAATGTATAGTTTTTGTTTTTCTGCTAAGAGAGCTAATGTAATGTGTAATGTCACAAACTAAAATACACATTTAATATATTATATCATTTTTCATAGTTTTTCTGTTTGAAAGTTTTTTTCCTTTTCAGTGAACTAGCATAACTAATTTACTGTATTACATTTTCAATATAAATGCTTACCAATTTCATGGAAAATTCTCATGAGAAAATCACCTTTATAAGCCTGGTATTTATGCATGCCACATGACCTAGTATCTCTGAATTTTTTGACATGGAAACATAGCTTCTTAGGATGTGACAGAAAAACGTTCCTTAACTTCAGATGTTTCATTGTGAACATAAAACAAAAAATCAAATTTTAATATTTTTTCCATAATAGCCATGTAGCATGAACTGTCAGCTTAATTAAGTCAAGCCTATACTATATCAACAATGTTCCATTTCCATAATTTTAGTTTTTGTTTTGAAAATAAATTGATGGCAACATTACATATCCTGAAGAGTCCTGAATTTAGTACTTAGTGTTAATAGGATTTCTGAAGTACAATATCATCTGAGATAAAATTGAAACTTTAAATAAAAATTAGAATTTATGGCATATGCATATTTTCAAAAGGAGCCTGAAACTTTAAATAAAAATTAGAATTTATGGCATATGCATATTTTCAAAAGGAGCCTAATTTATTTGAATGATTTAACTCCTAGTCAAGTTTTAGGACACTAATGTAGCAATGTAAACTCTAAAGGCAAAATTAATATCCAAACAGCATAATGAAATGCTAACCATTTTTAATTTAAGCAAGCCGAATATTGTTTAACTATGAGTAAATTTTACTCCATGCAAAGGTTATGTCTTATCTAGAGTGCAAGATGCACCCACATTCATCTAAAATTTAGAATATATGTACACACACTTGGAAAAATCTACTTTTAATCTTCATGAGCTAGGTAATTCACACTTATATTTAAGAAGTACATCTATGGTTCCAAAGTTTAGTTAGTAGAACAGTAGCTGTACTGTTCAAGTGGAAAGGATAATATGCCAAGATTAACAACACACAAAGAATAGTCTTCTTTGTGAAACTAAGGTTGTTTTGAGTGGTTCACCAGAAAAACTCGGTTTTGGCAGGCAATTATTTCCAAGTTGAATGACTTCATAGAATGACTATAAAAGAAGCTTGGAACAAGTACTGGGAAACTATGTCATCAACCCACCAGAATCCTGGAATACTTCGATCTACATGTGTCAAGAATTGGTTAAAGTGTGTGTGTGTGTGTGTGATTTAATTTTGGTGACCAAAGAAAGTACTCCCCTATACATGAGGCACAACCAGACATAGAGGTAAATGTAAAACATTTTATATGTAAAATGGTGGTTCATTCAAGTACCCTCAGTTTGCTTTGATTTATTCATAATAAGAAATAAAATTATTTTAATAAAATGAGAGGTCACAAGAAAAACTAAAAATAAAGGAATGTTGTAAACCTGAGCATTTGTCTTAAGATTGTTAGAAATGGGAGGTTAATTGTTAGGGTTAAAGAAATAGAAATACTATCTTGCTGGTTTGGTAATTTCATGTTAGCTTCAAAGGAAGATAAAGCTAGTAAATTTTCCATGCAGGCTTTTCTACTACATGTAGTCTCTTTGCTTGTATACTGGGGTAATGTGCTGGCTTGTTCCATAAAGCATAGGCTTTCCAGTTATCAACCCTTAGATGATTCTTTCTCTTAAATATTATTTGACTATTAAGGTTGTATAATTTGAGATATGTAGTATATGAAGTAGAAAACAGGTTGTTCCAAAAGTTTTAGTACATTGTCTTGAAAATTATACTTCTAATTTTACTCCAAGCTATGAATTCTTTTGACAACTGAAACATATTTGGCATAAATATGACATGATATATAAACCCCTATGTGGTTTCATATGTAGTTACAGTCTATGAATTAAGACTTGATATTTTTAAATGCTTCCTTATGATAACAAACTTTAAAAGAAATATATTGTTCAGGTTTCACTGAATAATCTTTTACATAAATTTTCTAGTAAACTTTTATTTACAATGTAGAATTCTTTAAGTTCCTTTTTGTCACATGGAATATTTTTCCTAGCCATCTCTGAAATCAATAAATATCAGGACATATTTAGTCAGGCATTTCAGTTTTTGGAAATCTGAGTATGATTAAAACTATAGTAAGATACCGCCAATGATTGTATGACCTCTTTATACCAGACATACACCAGTTGTGATGATGCAACAATTAAGCTATCTGTTTAGCTTCACCTAGTGCTGTCTGGCCTTTATGATATTTAGATGAGGAAAACAAATGTAATAATCTTTGGCTAAAGTTATCAGGTTTTGATTCATAAGGATGTATCTATGTATTCCATATATTAGAATGCCAGTTTTGGAATTAGACCATTTTGTAAATTGATTGCAGTCTGTGAAAATATAATGTTGAAATCAAAAGTAAGATTTTTAGAAAATAAAGTACAAAAAAAGTGTCAAGCAGCTGGCTCTTTCAGGTATTGCTATTTAGTTATAACTGCATGCTACAATGCTATGTAGATGTGAGAAAAACTAGAAACCAAAATGTTTGATATAATTGAATAGTTTTAGAACTTATGGTCCTCCAAGTATGATTTTTCTGTGAACAATAGAAGACTTGGCAGTCAGAGATGATTAGAACAGAAATGCTTCCTTCCTTAAGCTACCCCCACCCTGTATCTCTTGCATTTATTTGAAATTGGTCTTTGCAAGTAGATACTAATAAAAGCAGAGAATAGGGAGGCTTGAGTGTGTGCCAAAATTCAAGTGAAACAAACTTGAGAATGAAGGAATGAAATACATAGAAAATTAAAAATAAGAATATGCAACCCCAAAATTACATTCATAGTAATATGAATCAACCTTATGTTCCATGAAATACTCTTCTAATTAAATTTAATTTTGATGAACTAAATATATTCAGACACAGGAGAACCTCCTTGACAAAGATCCTTTTAATGAAAGCATCCATGTTCAAGTTATGTTAAGAATACAAAGGGAATTACAAATTACACAGACATTTCTTAACATGTTTTGAATCTGATCCCAGAGTGTCTAATGATTTCTATCAACCAACCGATGTTTTCGTTATCTTCATAGTAAAATTTAATAGTGCTATTTACTTATTCTCAGGTGATTTCAAACCACATTGAATCAAATGTACCTGATATGATATTATATACTATGAAAGATTCTATTTATTCCCCCAACTTGAGGGTGGAACTGCATGGTTACTTTATAAATCCAACCTAACAGCTTGATTGTCCTTCTGCTAACATAGTGACTGCATACATGAAAAAAAATAATTATCTATAAATTCAAGAAATTAAACTCTTTGCAAAGACCTAACCATTGCCCTATCTGTATTCCAAACTCATCCTGGGGTTACATAAGATATAGTGGATAGCATTTTTCATATTTTCATATTCAGTGGATTTTTCTAGAGATAAATTATTTAAATATATGCATATGTGTGTGTTTGTTTCAACCTAAAATGTACCTATGACATAAACAATGTCTAAATGATGTACTATGATAATTTGCTTGGTTAGTTTCAAAATAATAGCCTAATTCTTATCTTCATAGCTTTCATTCATAGACTTAGAGAAGCATCTATAATGAGAGTTTTTTTTTCATTCTAAGTAAGTAAAAGAATTAAGTTACATTGATTGATAGAAATTTCAGTCAATAGGGTTATTTTTTTTTAATTTTTAATGTTGATTGAAGCTGGCCTTAAGTTAGTTATCAGAAGATTTGACTGTATAACATATAATCTCTACTTTAATTTACAGAAAGTATTTTCATGTTGTGTACAGAATATGCAATAATTCAAACATAAAACCAAAGAATGGTTTGCAAGATGAATCTCTTTTGGCTTAATTAATTCAAGATATTAGTTACTTGTTGGGATATCCGATATCATCCCAATTTTTCCAGTAATCAATACTACTAAAAAGGATAATTTTCTCATTTGCTTAAATTTTTCAGCTTTCAGGAAATTTGTTTTATTTTCTGGCTCAAGGGAAAATGCATGTTTTGTTATTTTTCAAAGTTATTTGTATCTAAAAATGCAAACCAGTATAAATTTTACATTTCAGACTCTTTCTTTGGGAAAATTGATATAGCAATCCAAACAGCAAACAACACAAAACATTTAAGAGTGCTGTATTTTACACAGTATATTTAAATGTTGCATGAATAAAATTGGAATCTTAAACATATATTTGTTCAAGACTTGTTTCATTCTCTACTGTCATCAAATGCAAACACATGGACACTAAAAGTAATAAAAAAGCTAGAAATATCCCTCTCAGAAGGGATGCCCTCTGCCCGTATCTATTTATGCAATAATAGCTAACTCCCAACTTTTTTCTTGCATTGCACATTTGAAAGATCATTTTTTTTTATTTTGAAGCATTGTTAAAAGGAATTAAGTCATTTTATATCACAGGAAAGGTGAGTCAGTAATCCTCCATTCACTTACTGAAAATAAATATCCTCTTTCCTTTCAGAGTAGACCCAAAAATGAGTTATTTGAGATTGGACTCAATGATTAAAATAGCCAGTTCACCTAGCTATGCATGGTCTACCCTTACATGGTCCAGAAATTTCTTTTATTATGTGTTAAGTCCATGAAATCAATTTGTTGAAGCAAGCAGTATAGATAGGCTTCTCCATTTCACTCAAATATTCATTCATAATTTTAAGTCCTAGTAATACCAAAATACTTCTTTTCCTTCTTTATTTATTTTGTATTTATCAAGAAAAACAGTAAAATGAATTTAAAATGCTGATAAGTTAACAATAACTATAAAGAAGATAAAAATCATAAGCATGACTTATCAAGGGTGATAATGTAAATAAGATTGCTACACATATATTTACTTTGTGTTCAGTTTTCCCTCTGAATTTTTTTTCCATCCCTGTATATCCTTATTCAAGGTCCCTTCCCCTTCCCACCACATCTGGTCATTTTTCTTCTCCACAACTCCCCATCCCCTCCCTGGGCAGGGAGCAGACAGTCCTATGGTCCCAATGACCCACTAATGCTTAGTTCAGTCTCCACTTCTGGCCAAATCCAGTTTTGTCCCTCCTCCCTCAAGAGTGAATCAGGTGTTGCTATAGTTGGAGTGAGGTCCGAAGGGTCAGTCCAGGGTGTTTCTGATCTCAAGGTATTCAGTGGTTGTGGTTTGCTGCTTGGGCATGCTTGGCTTTTTTTCTTGTTTGTTTGTCTAGAGACCACTAGTGAGTGAGTACATCCCCTGCTTATCTCTCTGAGATTGTGATACCTCGCTCAGGAAGATATTCTCCAAATCCATCCATTTGCCTGTGAATTTTAGGATATCATTTTTTCTTACTGCTGAGTAGTATTCTGTTGTGTAGATGTACCACAGTTTGTTAATCCATTCTTCAGTCGAGGGACATCTAGGTTGTTTCCAGGTTCTTGCTATTACAAATAATGCTTCTATGAACATAGTTGAGCTAATACCTTTGGAGTGTGAATGTGCCTCTTTAGGGTATACACCCAGAAGTGGTATTGCTGGGTCCTTGGGGAGATTGATTCTCAATTTTATGAGAAACCTCCATATTGCATTCCAAAGTGGCTGAACAAGCTTACACTCCCAACAACAATGGAGGAGTGTTCGTCTTGCTCCACATCCTCTCCAACATAGGCTGTCATCTGTGCCTTTTATCATAGCCAATCTAAAAGGTGTTAGTTAGTATCTCAAAGTTGTTTTGATTTGCATTTCTCTGATGGCTAAAGATGATGAGCACTTTTTCAGGTGCCTTTCAGCCATTCGTAGTTCCTCTCCTGAGAATTCCTTTTTTAGATCTGTACCCCATTTTTTGATTGAGTTATTCAAGGTTTTGGGCTCTAGATTCTTGAGCTCTTTATATATCTTAGAGATCAGTCCTCTATCACTTTTAGGGTTGGTGAAAATCATTTTCCATTCTGTAGGCTTTCGTTTTGTCCTATTGACAGTGTCCTTGGCTTTGCAGAAGCTTCCTAGCTTCAGAAGATCCCACTTATTGATTGTTCGTCTTAGTGTCTGTGCCACTGGTGTTATATTTAGGAAGTGGTCACCTGTGCCAATTAGTAGAAGTATATTTCCCACTTTCCTTTCTATCAAGTTCAGAGTGGCTGGGTTGAATTTAAGGTCTTTGATCCACTTGGATTTGAGTTTTGTGCAGGGTGACAGGCTCAGATCTATTCGCATTTTTCTACACACTTCCATCCAGCTATGCCAATACCATTTGTTAAATATACTTTTTTCCATTGAATGTTTTGGGCCTCTTTGTCAAAGATCAGGTGTTCATAGGTTTTGGGTTAATGTCTGGATCCTTAATTCTTTTCCATTGGTCCACAAGTCTGTTTTTATGCCAGTACCAGGCTGTTTTTATTACTGTAGCTCTATAGAATAACTTGAAATCAGGGATGGTGATACCTCCTGAGGTTCTTTTGTTGAGTAAAATTGTTTTGTCAATCCTGGCTTTCCTGTTATTCTAAATGAAATTGAGTATTGTTCTTTCAAGGTCCAAAAAATATTGTGTTGGGATTTTGATGGGCAGTGCATTGAATCTGTAGATTGCCTTTGGCAGAATTGCCATTTTTACTATGTTGATCCTACCAATCCAGGAACATGGGAGAGCTTTCCATTTTCTGATTTCCTCTTCAATTTCTTTCTTCAGTGATTTAAAATTTTTGTCAAATAGGTTTTTTACTTCTTTAGATATAGTTACTCCAAGGTGTTTAATACTATTTGCAGCTTTATGAAGGGTAATGTTTCCCTTATTTCTTTTTCGTCTCTTCTATCTTTAGTGTATAAAAGGGCTACTGATTCCTTTGAGTCAATCTTGTATCCTGCTACATTGCTGAAGGTGTTTATCAGATCTAACAGTTCCTTGGAAGAATTTTGTTGGTCACTTATGTATACAATCATATCATCTGCAAATAGAGATAGCTTCACTTCTTCTTTTCTAATTTGTATGCCCTTAATCTCTTTTCGTTCCCTTATTGCTTTAGCTAAAACTTCGAGAACTATATTGAATAGATAAGGGGAGAGAGGACATCCTTTTCTCGTTCCTGATTTTAGTGGGATTGCTTTTAGTTTTTCTTCATTAAGTTTGGTACTGGCTGTAGGTTTCTTGTAAATTGCCTTTATTATATTTAGGTATTTTCCCTGTATTCCTGATCTCTCCAGGGCTTTAATCATAAAGGAGTGTTGGATTTTGTCAACGGCTTTTTCCGCATCTAAGGATATGATCATGTGGTTTTGTTCCTTTATTTTGTTTATATGATGGATAACATTTACAGTTTTTTTTTATGTTAAACCACCCCTGCATTTCTGGAATGAAGCCTACTTGGTCGTGGTGGGTGATATCTTTTATACATTGTTGAATATGGTTTGCCAAAATTTTGTTGAGAATTATCGCACCAATATTCATGAGGGAAATTGGTCTGTAATTCTCCTTCTTTGTTGTGTCTTTGAGTGGCTTGGGTATTAAGGTAATTTTGGCCTCATAAAAGGAATTTGGCAATATTCCTTCAGTTTCTACTATGTGAAATAGTTTGAGGAGTAACAGAAGTAATTCTTCTTTGAATTTCTGGTAGAATTCAGCACTAAAACCATCTGGACCAGGGCTTATATTTTTGGGGAGGTTTTTAATAACAGCTTCAATTTTCTTAAGTGTTATAGGCCTGTTTAGGTAATGAATCTGATCTTCATTTAATTTTGGTAGATGGTACCTGTCCAGAAAGCTGTCCATTTCTTCTAGGTTTTCCAATTTGTGGAATACAGATCTTCAAAATATGATCTGATACTTCTCTGTATTTCCTGGGGGTCTGTTGTTATTTCCCCTTTTCACTTCTAATTTTTTTATTTGAACACTCTCTCTCTGTTTTTTGATTAGTTTGGCTAAGGGCTTATCTATCCTGTTGACTTTCCCAAAGAACCAACTCTTAGATTCGTTGATTCTTTGTATTGATCTTTTGTTTCAATTGTATTGATTTCAGCTCTAAGTCTGATTATTTCCTGCCATCTACTCCTTCTAGGCGAGTTCGCTTCTAATTGTTCTAAGGCTTTCAGCTGAGCTGTTAGGTCTCTAGTGTGGGATTTCTTTAGGTTTTTCATATAGGCATCTAGCACTATAAATTTTCCCCTTAAGACTGCTTTCATTGTGTCCCATAAGTTTGGATACGTTGTGGATTTATTTTCATTAAATTCTAGGAAGGCTTTGATTTCTTTCTTAATTTCTTCCTTGACCCAGAGATGGTTCAGCTGAGTGAGGTTTAGTTTCCATGAGTTGGTAGGCTTTCTTTGGGTTTTGATGTTGTTGAACTCTAACTTTAGGCCCTGGTGGGCCAATATGTTACAAGAGATTAATTCTATTTTTTTGTATCTGTTGATATTTTCCTTATGACCAATTATGTGGTCAATTTTGGGTAAAGTTCCATGAGGAGCTCAGAAATATGTATATTCCTTTGCGCTTGGGTGGATGCTTCTGTAGATATCTATTAAATCCATTTGCATTATAACCTCTTTTATACTCCTTATTTCTCCATTGAGACTCTGTCTGGTTGATCTATACAGGGATGAAAGTGGGGTATTGAAGCTTCCCACTATGAGCGTGTAAGAATTAATGTGGCATTCGAGCTTTAGCAGTGTTTCATTTAAATAAGTAGGTGTCCTTATATTAGGGGCATAAATATTCATGATTGAAATCTCTTGACTAATTTTTCCTGTGATGAATGAGTAGTGACCATCTTGGTCCCTTTTAATTGCTTTTATCTTAAAGTCTACTTTGTTACATATTAGGATTGCAACCCCTACTTGTTTCTTAGGACCATTTGACTGGAAAATATTTTCCCAACCCTTTATTGTAAGACCATGGCTGTCTTTGCGGTTGAGGTGTGTTTCTTGTAGGTAACAGAAGGATGGCTTCTGTTGTTGTATCCATCTTGTTAGTGTGTGATGTTTTATAGGAGAGTTGAGACCATTGATATTAAGGGAAGTTAGTGACCATTGGTTCATATTTTCTGCCATTTTTGGTGGTGACTTGTTTGTATTTCCTTTCTATAGGGTATTCTTCTGTGGAATTATTGATTGTTTGTGATTTCGTGGGTGTATCTGGGGTCCTTAGGTTGGAGTTTTCCCTCTAATTCTCTCTGTAGTGCTGTATTAGTAGATAGATATTCTTTCAGTCTGACTTTGTCCTGAAATACCTTGTTTACTCCATCTATGGTGATTGATAATTTTGCAGGGTATAGTATTCTAGTTTGGCAGCCATGCTGTTTTAGCGTCTGTATAACTTCTGACCAAGCCTTTCTGGCTTTCATTTTTTCCATTGAATAATCAGGTGTTATTTTGATGGGTCTGCCTTTCTATGTGAGTTGTCCCTTATCTTTTGCAGCTCTTAAAATTTTTTCTTTGTTCTGTATGTTTTGTGGCTTGATTATAATGTGGTGCGCTGACTTTTTGGGGGGTCATACCTTTTTGGTGTTCTGTAAGCTTCTTGTATATTTGTAGTCATTTTCTTCTTCAGGTTAGGGATGTTTTCTTCTATGATTTTATTGAAAACATTATCTGTGCCTTTGAGCTGGTATTTTTCTCCTTCTTCCATTCCTATTATTCTCAAATTAGGTGTTTTCATGGTGTCTCAGATTTCCTGAACATTTTGAGTTATTGCTTTTTAGTTTTACTATTTTCTTTGACTGATATATCTATTTGAGCTACTGAGTCTTCTCCTTCAGAGATTCTATCTTCCATCTCTTCAACTCTGTTTGTTATGCCTGTATCTGTGGTTCCAGCTTTTTTCTTCAGATTTTCTATTTCCATCTTTGCCTTATTTTGTGCCTTTTTTATTGCTTCCATTTCAGCTTTTAGTTCCTGGCATGTTTCTTTCATAGATTTGTTCATCTCTTCCAATTTTTTTGTTTGTATTTTCTTCTATTTCTTTAAGGCTATTTTTCATATCTTCTTTGAGAGCTTCAATGGTTATCAAAAGGGAATCTTTGGTGTTGCTTCCTTCTGCTTCCTCTTCATTGCTCAGTTCCAGTCTTGTATTTGTAAGATCGCCACTTTCTTCTGGAGTTACCTTGTTGTTCTTTTTATTGTTATGTAAGTTTTTGCAGTGACATTTGCTCATGGCTTTAGTGGTTCACAATTAGGTGGCTCCTGGTCAGTTGTGGCAGTCGGGCTTGTGTATCTCCTGTCACATTTCTGGGTGGTGTCAGAGTCTGTCAGGGACCCAAGTCCTTATCTATTTGCCCCTTTGGAGGTGGAGGTGGGTAGCTGTGCACATTCCCTCATCAGTAGCTGCGGGTATGATGGCAGGCGGACTTTATCTGCACCTGCTACAGAGTGTGCTGGGACTTGCTCTGCAGACTGCATCTGGTCCTGGAAGCGGAACCGAAACCGATTGCAGCTCAACTCTCCCTCCCTTGCTGGGATATAGGTGCTTGGGCCTGGTGACCCCTCCTCACCTCTGGGCAGGGTCTGAGTCTGTCCTTCAGAGACCTCAGTCATTATCTGTTTGCTCAGTTGGAGGTGGAGGTGGGTAGCTGTGCAAATTCCCTCAGCATTAGCTGTGGGGAACGTGACAGGCAGACTTTATCTGAGCCTGCTTCGGAGTGCACTGGGACTCGCAATTCAGATAGCACCCCAAAATACTTTTAAATTGATAAACAAACCACTAATTGTCTTTTCTCTGTGTCCCCGATAATGAACTTTTGGATTCAAACAGACAAATGCATGTTCATGCACACATACACACATGCACATACTGATTTACAGTTATTTCTATTTCTTATGAGTGTTTTTATACTTTTCAAATTTGCCAAGCTTTCAGTTTCATTGTTTCTATAACACAGAGATAAAGCTATATTTGCATTATAATTGATAAAGATGTAATTTCTGATTTCGCAGACCTTATGTTCTAAGATGAGAGCATACTTATAATTCTGCCTTATATTATGGACTGACTTAAGTTTCCAAAAATAAATTTGCTAACTTTATTGTTGCTAATAATATAGATTATTATAAAATGGAGCAAGATTTGGGACAATGATTTTGTGACTAATTTGTAAGAATCTATATGGCTTCTCTATTCATTTGTTTTTTTAAAAAATTAAATATTTATTGTTATTTTATGTGAATTGGTGCTTTGCCTGCACACTATAACTGTGTAAGAGTATCAGATCTTGGAATTACAGACAGTTGTTAGCTTCCATATGGATGCTGGGAATTTAACTCAGGTTGTTTGGAAGAACAGTGCTCTTAAACACTGAGCTATCTCTCCAGGCCTCCTATTCATTTGTAATCTAAATGTTTTCCTTTAAGAAAAAAAGTAAAATTTTATTAAAAATAACATGTTTCAAAATACAAATGGCTGTAAGATTTTGAATGCCAATATAAAATCCAACTAAGATTTGCAAAAGAATATTGTGATGCTGCATTTTGATTCTCAAATTGACTGGATAAAGAAATGTCTAGGAAATTGGTGAAACACAGAGCATACATTCAAAGTACATAATACTTAGGGAGATATTTTTTTCATCCATGTTTCCTGCTACTTTATTCATAAAAGTAAGGAAATGAACACATCCTAGACATCTATCAACTGATGGATAAACAATAATAATATGACATTTACACAATGGTATATTGTTAAATTCTCAAGAAAAACTGAATTTATGAAATTGTCAGTTAAAAGAAAAGATATAGAAGTAATTGTTCTAAGCGAGTTAGGCCAGGTACAGAAAGACAAATGCTGTGTGTTCTCTCTCATATATGGTTTCTAACTTCAAATCTTTCTACTTATGTGTTTGATTTGGATGGCCTATAGGAATACCTATAAAAAGAGTTCATTGAGGTGGGAAAACAAAGAACATAAGGCAGCTAGATAGTAAAAAATAGTTGTGAAAAAAAAGTTAATTGGGAATAATAAAGTGGAGATGACAGGCTAGGGATGAGAAGGAATGACCAAAAATAGCTAACAGCATGGTTGAAAACAACATATTGAAATCTATAACTTTACAAGCTTCCTAAAATTTTAAAAACTCTAATTACATTGAGAATAGTGAAGGTGCATAATCAGAAACTAAGGTTTATCAAATTAAAATCCTGGTCCCAGGCAAAGGATACTTCCTTTTGAGAGCACTGACAATATATTCAATTGCCATTGCTCTTGGTTGTCCACCAGAACTTGATCATAAGCTCTTACTGATGAACATACCACACACTTTGGTCACAGGAAAAAGAAATTTCAAGCTAGTACTGACATGTAAGCTTTTCTGCTAGCTATATTTTATAATACCAGAAAACACATACATGCTGCTGGTTGAAAAAAAGCCATCAATATTTTTAGCTATCTGGTTGTTAACTATGGCAACTCTAGCAACATTTGGCCTAATACGATGTACTCATTGGTGCAATGGTGTTATGAGTAATGTATTGCGGTAAACAACAACTTACCAGTGGAATATAAGACACACTTCACAGCAGGAAACTCATATGTTGTCACTGTAAATGGGACCAATAAATTGAGGATGAAGATCACCCATTATTATCGTTTTCCTAAATGGATATAACATCAAAATACCTTCTAAATATTTTTATTTCCATCAATTGATGTGGTTTTCCTCATCTCAGAGTATTTTTATTGCAGTGCACAGCTGTTAACAAATTCATAATTAGTTAACATGCAGAGAGAATAAGCTATGTGGAAGTGTTTGTCCACAAATAAAACATATGTATCAGCCTGTCTTTCCAAGACTTAGGGAATATCATGGCAGAGGAGACAGATATGTTAGAATTAGAGGTCAGAGAAGACTATAGAAAAATAGTGTCTTTTTGACATGACTATACATTTTACTCATGAAATCATAGCAAAAGTTGTTGCCTAAACAAAACAAATTCATTCCACTCAACATTATAGAATGAATAAGGGAATTACGTAGACCCACTTCTAGCTTACAGCTATTTGCAGTTGATGACAGTTTCTGTTAGGTAATCCATTTAATTTTGGAATGTAATCTCTCAAAGCTTACCATGCTCCATTGAATGGGTTCATAGCCAAGCATATTTGGGTATTACCAACTAGACTCTGGTCTGTGATAATGAAAAAGAGAATATTAAGTTGATTGGTATATAAGATGTTAGTGGCAGTAATGGGATGAATATGATCAAAATAAACTGTATACATGTATGAAATTCTCAAAATAATATATCAAATAAAATTTAAATACAAGAACAAAGAGAAGCACAATTAGGGAAGAAGAAAAAGATGGTGGATAGAAAAGTTTAAATTAGAGAGAGAAACAGATTATAGAAATAATAAAAATATAATTTATGTATGAAAATTTTCAATGAAACCTGCTACTTTTACTTTAATAAACAAATGTTAAAAAGAAGATGGAATAATATAACATACATTTTTAACATGATATCCAAAGATAATTCAGCATTGCTAGTTTTTTCAAAATAAAACTTTTGTAAGAAAAACCCCAGAAAAGAACAATCATATTCCTCAATCAATTTTTAAGATATTATGTGAATAAATGAATGAGTGAATGGTTTTGTTCAGTGATGAATACAAAATAGTATATTCTCTAATCAAGTTTATTTTAATGTTATATTTCCACTCAAGTCTTTTATATATGAAGACAATTAAGGGAAAATTATAAGTTATTAGATAATCAAATAACTAAAACAATAATCCAGTAGATAAAACCCAACAATTTCATTATTTAAATCTTCATTATAGGCAAGCTTATCATTAATTTATTCTACTATTACTAATTCTTTAAAGAAAGTCATTTTCAGAGGTTTCAATACATGAAAAAATAAAATAAAAGCAAATGAAAATTTTAAAATGTATGACCACAGAAACCATTCCATATAAATAAATCAAAACATATAAATGTAACACTTATCAACATTTATAGAATTTTCATTGCTTATTGAATCTTAAGGTATAACCAGTTTTCTGTTTTGCACTATTCATGTAAACATGCCTCTTGAAGCTCAGGAGTATATGTCCTGTTTTCAAAGGTTATTTTGATTCAGTGTGCAGATGTGTGTAATGCTTCATATAACCAAGAAATATCATACTAATGCTTGTATTTCCCCTTCAGGATATTGTCTGCATTATCTGTTACAGATTGCATTCAATAGAAATGTAATCTATTTTTAATTACACTTTCTAAGGTAACCATGGCTTTGTTTTCCTGTTTTCTTGGTAGTTGCCTAGCAAATAGTAGTAGTTTATCAAAGATTCACAAAGAAGGCTGCATGTTGAATTTCAACATTCACCAATTTTCTTTATGTAGCTAACATAAAGAATAACTCTATATTTTAAAACATCTAACACTTTCTTTTTATTTGTTTTTATATAAAATGTAGAAAATAATTAGCTGGAATTTCATAGCATCTTTGAAATGGAATTTGAGTCTCATAATTCTTGATATTTTTTGTTTACTTTAACATTGACAAAACACTTAAAACAATAAATTTATTTCATCTTCAGAAGAACAAAGCTAGTCAATGTATTGGAAATTATAATGCCTCTGGAGGTAGACTTTCTCATTTTTAAAGGCTTCTGTTATTTACTGTTTGGTAATAAAAATTACCATAAAAAATTCACTGAACTTTTCTGTTTGTCTTTGTGTCTTTTTTTTTTTTTTTTTTTTTTTTTTTTTTTTTTTTTTTTTTTTTTTTTTTTTTTTTTTTTTTTTTTTTTTTTTTTTTTTTTTTTTTTAGTGTAGATGATAACAGTGTGTTGTGGGAATGTTCATCTGTATGCTGTGAATATCATTCTGAAAATAAAATAACTACTTTAGCCTATGTCAAACACTGTAGAAGTAGTCTGGGAAGTTGAGGTTCAGGACAGAGTCTGATAGACTCTCAATGCAGCTGCCAAGGGAAGAAGAATGTGGGAGTACAGGTAAGCCACTGCCATAGCCACATGGCAAAACAGATGAATAGAAATAGGTTTAATTAAGATCAAAGAACTAGCTATCAATGTGCCTGAGACATAGTCCATACAGGATGAAATTAATATAAGCATCTGAATCATCTGTGTTGGGGGAAGTGGCCTTGGGCAGGTTGGACTTCTGGCCAGGACAGTGTCAGAAACTTCGTGTAACTGATGGCAACTGCCCTGGGGCCCCAAACAGCCACATAAAACTTGAGAAAGCTTAAAAAGCATTCTAGAACACAGAAACAGAGCCAAAGGTGGCTTCCAAATTGTATACCTGAATTGGGTCACTGTGTTCAGGCTTGAATTTAAAAATGGCGGATCTATGGCAGGCATCTTAAGGCTGGTTCTCAGTAGTCAAAACACTTGGTATAAGAAACAAGCTACATACGATTGATTTAAAGTTTCTGTTTATAATGAAAAAGATGGGAACAGAGTCACAGACAGTTTTTTTGGTAGCAGCATTTTCTTGGGTCTGCTCTGTTTGCTGGCAGTGAGCAGAGACATGGCCCCTTTAAAAGGTTTCCTAACTCAGCTTTATGGGCAAAACTGTGTGTCTTTTTAAGAGCTGTGTGCCACTAAGAATTAAGAAAGTAAACATGGTTCTGGCACCTCTGCCATGTTGAAAAGCCATCAAAAAGGACAGAGTCAAGAGTCATCACAGTGCTAGCATTTTAAAAGCTTTTCTGGTTGGAAAGTTATTTAAGGATACAAAATAAAACAGATTCAAATAAAGTAAACTTTAAACTGGCTAAAATGTCTGTGAAAAACAATACGTAGACTGACACAGAACAAAAAATTGGTAGAAAAAAACCTTAAAAAATAGAGAAATAAAAATATAAAATGCCACATAAAGATAACAAATATGCAGAGTCTTGATTATGGTTATATCATGTTTTCTTTTATTTTTTTAAACTTTTAATGAGCTATCATCAGAAAGACAATTGAATGCAAAGGATGCTATGTTAAACAAACATATATTTTAAAGGTATCTTGACTTTGAAATTAGTGTCTAAGGATATGTTGCTTTGGAAAAGAGTTTCTGCTTTTGTTTCCACAAAAAATGAGAACCTATGGATTATTTCTAGGCAAATATAGTTTTATATGCCAAGGCCACATGAAAATTCTCTGATAAAAAGAGAAGTCACATCATCTTCCAGGATGCAAGTTAAGATGATTCAACCTCAGGACCCCAATAAGGTTGCCAATGTCTCTTAATCAGCAGGATGTAGTAATTCAGATTAATAGTCATCTATAAAAACTAAATTTATAGTCATGTTAGTTAGGTTTTTGTAGGTATACAAAGATATATTTCAATTAGATAGGTAGTCTTCAAGCACTTCAAAGACCTACAGAATATGTTATTTAAAATATTTTAAGTACTCATACTTTTCTGAACAGTGAGACAGGTCTGCTCCTGGCAGCACATATCTACTTCAAAAGAATGATGGGCATTGAAGAAACTTCATGTGGAATTTACTCTGTGGCAACAGTTAGCCACTGGACAAGAAATTGTTTTTCTATTGACTGATGATTGTATGCAGATTCCATAGAAAATGACCTCTGAACTTTGCAGAACAAGTCAAGATGGCACTTCAGGTACCTGCTATGCAGATAAAATTGCCAGGCATCCTTCAGGACACAAGGAGAAGCAACTGAAAATTGTTCCAGATTACTTGCATCACTAAAAGGTATGCCAGAGACACTGGGTCTGTAGGCTGAAGATGGATGCCACAGTGTTCCAAAGGAACCTGGGGTGACTATCCAAGCAGACAGGACTTATCACTGTCATCTCTAGATTTTGCAAGTTGCTTGGACTTTATGTTTACTTCAGTAATATGTTCATCTGTGGTCTTTGATGTAGTTGAAGATGATAGAATATTTTATTTAATTTTGTTAAATATTACAATACACTAGATATTATAACTGTAACCCTTGCTTGACAGCTGTTTAGTTATATGTAATTTTGCTGTATTAAAATGGAAATTTTCTTTTTGATTAGACAGAAAAGAGGAAGTGTGGTTGGAATGATTTTTGTATGCTGTGAATATCATACTGTAAATAAAGGAACTGCTTTGGCCTGTGTCCAGCACCATAGATGTAGGCAGGGAAATTGAGGTTCAAGTATGAGGAGGGCAGAGTTGGACAAATTCCTGATCTAGCTGCCAAAGAAGCATGTAGGAATACAGGTGACCCACAGCCATGTAGCAGAACAGATTAATAGAAATAGGTTGAATTGGGCTGGAGAGATGACTCAGCCATTAAAGGCTAAGCTCACAACCAAAAATATGAAATGGGTTGAAATAAGAAGAAAGAGCTAGCTAGCAATGTATCTAAAACATAGGCCAAACAGGATGAAATTAATATAAGCCTTTGAGTCCTTTTGTGCTGAAAAAGCAGCTGCAGGCAGGTCAGATCTCTGACCCTGAGGAGGTCAGAAATCTACTAGAAAACAGTGTCAACAGATTTATGGAGTGAATTCATAAAGATAATATTTATTTTGCTAATTATTATTTTTATAATATGATTACTAAAATAAACAGTTGTCCAGAACTATAAGCTTAAAATAGCTGCTAGGGGTTTGTAAGAATATAGCTATGTATGGCATGGACAATCTCAATTATAAGTCTCAGAGTTTTGATTGTCTATAGATATAATATGACTTATCACCCCGCACAAAACTCAAATGAAAGTGGATCAAAGACCTTAACATAAACCGAGCCACTTTGAACTTGACAGAAAAGAAAGTGGGAAATACCCTCCAACACATTGGCACAGGTGACCACTTCCTAGATATAACATAAGTAGCACACACACTGAGAACAACAATCAATAAGTGGGGCCTCCTGAAATTCAGAAGCTTCTGAAGCCAAAGACACTGTCACTAAGACAAAATGACAGACTGAAGAACGGGAAAATATTTGCACCAAGCCTACAGGTGACAGAGGATTGTTCTCTAAAATATATAAAGAACTCAAGAAACTAGAGCCCAAAACCTTGAATAACACAATCAAAAAATGGGGTCCAGAATTAAAAAAGAAATTCTCAGCAGAAGAATTACAAGTGTCTGAAAGGTACTTGAATGCAGTATGGCAGTTTCTCAGAAAACTGGGATTCAATCTCCCCAAGGCCCTAGCGATGCCTCTACTAGGCATATATGCTAAAAATGCACATTTGTACTCAAAAGGCATTAGCTCAGCTATGTTCATAGAAGCATTATACATAATAGCTAGAAGCTAGAAATAACCTAAATGCCCCTCAGCTGAAGAGTGGATTAAAAAAACTGTGACACATCTACACAATGGAGTAGTACTCAACAGTAAGAAAAAATGATATCCTAAAATTTACTGGCAAATGGATGGATTGGGAGAATATCGTCCTGAACAAGTCATCACAAACCCAGAAGGATAAGCAGAGGTTGTACACACACAGTAGTAGACTTTAAACAAAAAGGAAAGCACATCCAAGCGGCAAACCACAACCACTGATCAGCTTGGGCGCTGAAACACCTTGGACCATCACCTTGGAGCCCATTCCCTTCAGAGGAACACCTGACCCACTCTTGATGTTAGAGTGAGGAAAGTGGATCTGCTTGGAGTGGATGCTGAACTAAGCCACCTTGGGAACTTAGGACCTCCTGCCCTTACTGGGGAGGAGATAAGGAGATGGAGAGAAGAGAGAGCGACTGAGAGGGGCAGGAGAGGTAAGGGAATTTAAAAAAACTTAAAATAATAAAATAAATAAATAAAAATGAATACTTAAAAAATGAAAGTCATGAAACAATGGAAAATACACAGGGAGTCTAGATCCTGTATATTGTCCTGTTGTCTTCTAATTTTTTAGAATGCTGATGAACAAACTATAGCTGTTGATAGAAGTGGGATTATATACTAGACTGCAAAATTAAATGGGCCTATATACTTTAGAAATGTTTCATATATGTAAAATAAAACTCAAAGTCTTCATTGTTGTGGAGAAGAGGTTTTGCTTTTCTTTTTCACAAGAAACAAGAGTCTGTGGATTTTTTTTCAGGATTGATACTGATTAAGTTTGACCAGGGAACACTTTCTGAATTTTCACAGGCTATATGTATCAACTAACGTTACAGATGGTCTTCCCAGAACTTGTTCATTATCTCAATTTTTATCAGGATCCACTAAAGATCCCTTTGTACACAGACAACAGGATGCAGTCAGAAAATATGAATCACACATTCCCATGATATGGGTTGGGTGGTCTTTGGTTATTTGGTGGATATTGATTTTTGTTATTATTTAGGGGATTATAAAAATATAAAATTAAAAGATAACTATTAATTGCAGATACTTTGCATTGGCATTGATTTAGTTTATTGGTACACATTTGAATTTATTTTCCTTATAATGTATATACATTTTTATTCTTGTTTTGGGTATTATTCTTATGTAGCTCATTTAAAATATAATAAATAATTATAAAATGAGGTTAGTAGTTAATCTACAGTAGTCAAATTTGTGGTAGTACTAGGTATGTTTACAAGATTAAAAAGGGTATATTTTAGGTAGATGATTTTGAAACACTTCAAAGATAAACAGAATATGGCATTTAAAATGTTTTGTTAATAGAGCTTTAAATGAAAATGAGATGCACATGCTCCTGGAAGCTTCAATTTACTCCATAAAAATAATAGGAATCAACGAAGCTTCATATGGGGTTTGCTTTCAATGTGGCAAGACGAGCCATTTGGGCAAGAATCTACATTACCTGGATTGTCTGACAGTATGCTATACAAACTGGACATTCAAGATGCACAGGAATGTCAGTGCCAAACTTCATCAACATTAGGCAGGCCAAATCTTCACAATTTCTGCTTCATAGAAATGTCTGCCAGATATTCCTGGACAGTAGGATGAAGGCAAATGCCCCAAAGTTGCAGAGAATCTTTGAATGACTAAATAGCTAGTTTTCTCTGTCATTTCTAGAGTTTTGGATATTACTTGAAATGCACTTATTGGTTACTAAGGTAATATTGTATACTTCTGGAATCTTTGACAGAACTGAAGAGTAGATAGTTATAGTTTCAGGTTTCCTTAGTTATAATCAAATGTAAATTAGGTAGAAAATTTTGGACTCACTATGATAGTATCGATTAATGGAAAAGAAACAATTACCTAGAAATCATTATTCTGAAATTTATCAAGTTCCTTACTGCTGAAAGGCAGTAACTGGTTTGTTCTAAACTCTGTTTCTGAATGTTCTAAATTTGGGTCAACATTTGTACAACTCTTAACAATGTCACCTTGTTATCTTTCTTCTCTTATCTTTATTCATTTTTCCAATATAATTTTAGGTTTAAATTCTTCTCAAACTCCCAAGTGTGTCTTAAAATATCTTATAGTTGTAATTTGACCTCCCTTTAAACTACAATATTTGGCCAAAATCAAATACCATTATTTAAAACCAGGCATCTCTGCATTTACTATTCCTATGATAAGTAGAGTTTCATTTTATTTCAACTTGATTTTTTTCTATAATTTATCACTGTAAATCACTATATTCTTTCTGTACAGTAGATGCTATCATGCACAATGTAACTGGAAACTTGTTAGCTATTCATGTGAGCAAGTGAATCAGAACCAGTGGACATGTTTACTTAAAATTTACTTTTTAAAGGAAATAAAATGTCTTTTAAAATTACTCTATACAGGTGTTTGGTACTAGATCTTTGATGATATTAGATCTTTGATTTTATAGTTTTGTTTCCTCTACTTATTCTCTTTTGACAAAACTGGTAAATATTCTTGAGTGTGAGTTGCAAAACCTCCTTTTAGTATGCTGACTTCTATGTCCTGTGGGTTACACATCATTCCTGCTTGATAGCATTTAAAACACAATCTACTCTCATAAGGAAATTTATTGATCACTTAATTAGAACATTTTTGTTTTGTTTTTCACTGGAGATGCTACTGAGTAGAAATGAAAAGAATATATTCTCCCAAGTGAAAATCCCTATTAAACTAGATATATGATTTCTATATCACACATACCAGATGAATGAATCTTAGATAAAAAATAAAATTATTTACATGCTTTGTGGTTAATTGTAAGTCCTACAGAAAAGGATCACTAGAAGATATGATTGCCTCAAATTCTTAACAGTATAGATTTTAGGACTGCATCTCTTTAAAATTTAAACTCAGAAGAAGTAGAAAATGCATGAAGTGTTAGTATTTCACATGTGAAAGAAATCACCAGCATGCTTCTAAGGGAGACACATTAGGTTTATTAAGGAATGGGTGGGGAAGGGGAAAGAAGGGAGAGACAGAGGGGATGGGAGCAGAGAGGAAAAGAGGGAGTCTACCATATGGTTTGGACTTTTAAAGGTAGACATGCCTTAAAGATAAACATTAGACGCTCTTTGGAGCCCGTACAGGTGGGTGCATGGCCATAGCAACGTAACGACCTAACAACTTAACAATCCACACTTTGTTGATGTATACAAAAAAATCACAGGTTTTGTTTATCTGTATGTGGATGTCGGGAATCAAACTTGGGTCCTTTTGGAAGAAGAGTCAGTTTCTTTAACCTCTGGGCTATCCTGCCAGCTCTCTCAGAGACCGGTTAAAATGCCTTTTTTGGAGTGTCCTCACAGCAGTGGTGAAAGTGGTTGTAGTTTCGATTAAGGCAGCTGTGCAGACAGCTGTGGTTACTGCAGAAGTTCTGGTGACCTCACTGTTATAGCTGGTGTGTGGGTGTTGGTGACAGATAGACAGCACTGTGTTTATGTTTGGCCCTTTGTGTCTCTGCTAGGGGAGAGGAGGCTTGTGCACTCTCAGGTGAGAGGGTGGGGCACCTCAGAGCCCAGCTCCAGGGAGGGAGGAAGCATGGCTTGCAGAGTGAGTGGGCAATCACGCAGGACAGCTAGGGATACTGGATGATAGGAGCAATAGGCCAGCAGCAGTTTGGCACGAAGTGGAAGTGTGTGTGTGTGTGTGTGTGTGTCAGGTCGCATTGTCAGCAGCTTTGGGGAGCCTCTCTGGCTGTTGGATGCTTTTGCCTTGGCTGAGGCAGGCTGGGATGGATGCTTAATGTTTGGCTTGTATCCTGCCTAAAGTGCCTACAGGGGTGGCAGCAGCCTCTGCCCTCTGGAGACATAGCAGCTATGTAGTGAATGAGCAGCAGGGGTGCCTTGCTTTGGTCTAAGGCATACCAAGCAGAAATTTGATGAGCTTTATTTAGGATAAATAAGGTAGTTAAGATTGAGAGGTCAAAAGCTGAATTTGGAATGTGGAAGGTATAGGGACAGAATGAGAGATGGTAGAAGAGGGAGAGGAGGGAGGATAGTAGAAGAGCAGAAGAGGGAAAAAATTCTTCCATTTGCACTGAACGCTTGCTTGGGAAGTTAGTTGTCGCAAAATATAGTAATTTTTTTTAACTTGTACATGATTTTATTTCCAAATCCACAAAAAACAAATTTTATACAAATCAGCACTGTAAAAATGTCAATTACAGCCCCAGAGGCTTTGCTGGCAGAATAATTGTCTAAATTCTAGAATATGGGAAAACAGGGGTTTTTTTTTTCTGTATTCATATTTTTTCCATTTTCTTTTTTACAAAAAATTTACAAGTGAAATGTTACTACGAAACTTTTTATAAGGAATTTTTGCAAAACATTTACATTTTTACCATCAACTATTTCTGTTTTAAAATCATTATGTAGATTTAATACCCTATGCCGCACGTCAATTTATGTGGGATGACAATTTATGCATGTCACTAAAATATAGTAATTTAGGAGGTCCAAACAGATAAGCTTGGTGAGGTCGCTGTGTTCTCTGATACTGAAGCTTAGAGGGAATTTTGAGCCGACTAACTATAAGTTATCACTTAAACTGCCATCTCAAGGGAAGCAAAAGCACGCTAGAATGACTGTCAGTTTCTAGGGTGATTTCACTGGGACCCCAGTCCATTATGCCAGACCACCCATAGCGTTCATCAATGTTAGGACTGTGGCTCCAGGGAATATTCCCAACCCACACTGCAGCACTGTAAGGACCCGTCCGTTAAACAATAGAGTCTGAGCCATACACTATCTCCAGGTTTACCCACAAAACCTTAAGGATAAACACCTGAAATAACCCTGTGAACGAGTCCTGTGGAGAAGATTTAATAGTGGTTAACACCAGGAATGGGGGAACCCTTACCCAATGGGGTCAGTGGTGTGTGAATGTATGGTGCACCGAGCAAATGGAAGGGCAAATCATGGCCGCAACTGCAATTCTTTGATGAGGCTTTCTTAGGTAATGTACACCTAACTATAAGAAGAGGCCTCCCAGGTTTTGGAACCAATGTTAGTATTTTGTGCATGAAAGATCTCACCAGCATGCTGCTAAGGGAGCCATATTAAGTTTATTAAGGGATGGCTGGGGGAGGGGAAAGAAAGAAGGGGGGGTGGGACGTAGAGGAAGAGAAAAGAGGGAGTCTCCCACATGGTTAGGGCTTTTAAAGGTAGACACACCTTAAAGGTAAATGTCAGAGGCTCTTTGGGGCCCCTGCATGTGGGCATATACCTGCAGCAAAACAATAACCTAACAGGAAGTACTAATGTCTTCCTTGGTGTTTTTAATCTATTGCTGTGAGAAAACACCGAGACCGAAAACACTGAGACCAAAAACAACTTTGGAAGGAAAGGATTTTTCTTCTTGCATTTCATTTTATACTTGTGGCATGTAACTGAGAAAAATGAAGGCAAGAACTCAAGCTGAGAAGAATGGCTTGCTCCCTATAGTTACTTCAGCCTGCCTTCTTATAAACCTCAGGACTACCAAAAATGGTACCACCCACTGTGATTTTAACTCTCCCACACTAATTCTTAGTTATAAAATGCCCCATAGGTTTTCTCACAGATCATTTTTTTCAGTTGAGGAACCTGATTTCCAAATGACTCTAGCTTGTGTTAAGTTGAAAAAACAAATAAAACAAAACAAAAACTAAGATAGGTAATCATTCCCACAAGCTACTGCCAATATTAGAATTCCAATACAACATATATCAATATTCTGCCCTTTTTGTTTTATTTCATCTTTGTGCCTATTAAAAATCTACCTAAGTTCAGAGTATCTGTGTTTATGGTAATAATAATCTGTTTGCTGAAGTCTATTGACAAATGTATCAGTCAAAATTTTGGATCAATGGTATAATAGCTCTGCTGTTAATATGTGTGTATCACAAATGCATGCAACATGTTACCATGCATATACAGCACAAATAAGAGAACAGAATCCAAAATCAGGAGTAAGAAATAAAGTATATGCCACCATCTAAAACTCTAAATGCCCAAAAGATGACTTGGATTCTGAATGAGACTGTCTACAAGTTTGCATAAATATTATAAATTAATAAAGCTGGTGGAGAACATGACATAATGGAGAATATTAGGGTATATGTCTGCCTGTAAATTTATGGGCACTTAGGTGAAAATATAGGCTCAGTGTGACATATGATGGTTTGAATGAGAATGCCACCATAGTCTCATATATTTGAATATTTGCTCTACAGTTGGTGGAACTATTTGGAAAAGATTAGAAATGGCCTTGTTGAAAGAAGTGTCAAGTTACTGAAAGATGATTGTCACGGACAAAAAATGACATATTTTTCTTGTATGGAGAAAAAAACGGATACTATTTTCGTATCCATTCTGTTAAATTAAGTCTTCTTAATGGTGAAATTAATTCATTGATATTGAATGATATTAAGAACCAATAATTTTTTATTCCTTTTATTTTGTTGGCAAGTGGAAGTAGTGCGTGTGTGTGTGTGTGTGTGTGTGTGTGTGTGTGTGTGTGTGTGTATTTTCATGTGTAGGTTGGTGTGTTTGTGCTTTTCTTATTTTCATTTTGTTGTGATATTATTACTTTTCTGTGTTTATATGGGTATAGTTAAACTTTTTGGAATGAAATTTTTTTCTCATACCTTTAGTATGGCTTTATTTATGGATAATGTTTAAATTTGGCATTGTCATGGGATATATTGATTTTTTTTTCAATCTACAGTGACTGAACATTCTACTGGGTATTGCAATTTTCAAGGAATCTGTTGTCTCTTAGTGTCTGAAGCCAGAATTGAGGTCTTTCTGGCTTTTAGAGTCTCCTTTTAGAAGTCAAGTAGAGGTCTAGAGGGTTAGGGTTAGGCAGAATATTAAATGCTGTAATACTGGAAAGCAAGGTATTATACAAAGAAATTGTAGTGAAGGTGTTCCCAGAAACAATGCCATTGTTAGGAATAATCTCAAGAGAACACTACTTTCTTTTGGAATATTCAGGAAGTGTGGAAAAGGTAGACATTGGGCTAATGAATGTTGTTCAACAAAGGACAGGCATGGTAACATTTTCCCTTCAGGAAACACCCCAAGGGAGCCTTTGAAAACCTCCAAATCCCCCATATTATGTTCCACTCAGGCTTTTCCTCTCATCTCAGAAGAAACCTATTCACAGAGTGATCAAAAAACATAATGCCTATTAGAAAAAGCCTGTTGCTATGTATAATAGAAAACCTATAGAAGAGAGAAAAATCAAGAGAAACTACAAATCAAAGCTTGTAGCAGGAAATCATGAACTATACATGTGAATGGATCGCGTCAGAAAGCTGGAGACAAAAGAGGCGTGGTGGACTGGAAAGGATCTCAGAAGTAGACCTCCGAGGGAGAGGACCAGGACAGGAAGCCGGCATTCTCTCGAGAGAGTTCCAGACCGGTTGTGTGGGTTTTCAGACTGATGACGCGGCTTCCGGGAGTAGGCGGTGCCGGGCCGGCAATGGGAGATTTCGAAGGTGTGGCACGTTGAAACTTTATCCTTTCACTTTCTCTTAAAACTTTCTCTGTTTTATAAGTGATTCTCACAAAATAAACCTCACTTAAAACATATCTCATGGCTGGTTTATAGCACGATAAAAGCTGATATGAATTAGAAAGGAAACTTCCCCAAAGTTTGGGGAAGGGGAAGGTTTATTTCCACAGGTGAAGAATGTTATGGAGGCCATCAACATTAATAAATACTTTATTTGAACCACAAAAACTTTATAAAAATAAGAATTGATGGCTCATCCACCCATACTAAATTCTTTAAGTTGTAAGATAATAAAAAGGGTTGGGGCAGGTTTTTGTTTTTGTCTTTACAGAAAACCAGGAATACCCATCTTCAAAAAGGTAAAGACCTTTGAAATCTAGATATTTACAAAAGAAGGAAAGCTGTCCAGAAAAATTCAAAAGATAAAGAATATTGCATTTATTGGCACCAATATATTCTATGTGGTAAAACCTATCTTCCTTTATTTTTGAACATTCAACTAGATCATTTGTTTTTCCTTTACAGTATACAATTAATTATTTCAATATACTATTGAATAAGTAAATTAATAAATTAACAATAATTAATCTTTTGGCTTTTTATTATGAAAAAGTCATATTTTCTTTTTTAATCTAGGTATCCCATGGTTCAGGCTCCCTGCTCCCGCCTGCACCTTCCAGTCACTCACTCTTCTCTCCATCAGTCTAACTCCTCCCCAGCAAGGGCAGGACATCCTAAGGTCCCAAGGTGGCTTGGTTTACCATTCACTCCAGGCAGATCCACTTCCTGACCCACATATCAAGACCAAGTCAAGTGTTCCACTGGAGGGAATGGGCTCCAAAGGCCAGTCCAAGGAGTTTCAGAAACCAAGCTGTTCAGTGGTTTTGGTTCTCAGTTTGTTCAAGCTCAGCGTTTTTTGTTTAAAGGACACTAATGAGTGAGTGCATCCCTTGTTTATTTTTTGAGTTTGTGAGACCTCACTCAGGAGGATATTCTCCAAATCCATCCTTCTGCCTACAAATGTTACAATATCAGTTTTTCTCACTGCTGAGTAGTAATCCATTGTGAAGATGTATCACAGTTTGTAAATCAGTTTTTCAGTTGAGGGGCATCTAGGTTGCTGGCAGGGTCCTAGTATATCAAATAATGATTCTATGAACATAGTTCAGCTAATGCCTTTGGAGTGTGAATGTATATGTTAAGGTATATGCCCAGTAGTGGTATTGCTGGGTGTTTGGGGAGACTGAATACAAATTTTCTGAGAAATCACCATACTGCATTATAGAGTGGATAAAACAGCTTAGACTCCCACCAACAATGGAGGAGTATTCCCCTTGCTCTGCATCCTCTCCATCATAGGTTGTCATCTGTGTCTTTTATCTTAACCAATCTGAAAGGTGTCAGATGGTATCCCAAAGATTTTTGGATTTGCAATTCTCTGATGGCTAAAGATGCTAAGCAGTTTTTCAAGTGCCTTTTAGTCATTCATAATTCTTCTGCTGAGAAATCCCTTTTTAGTTCTGAACTCCATTTTTTGATTGGATTATTCAAGGTTTGGGGCTCTAGATTCTTGAGTTCTTTATATATCTTAAAGATCAATCCTCTATCACTCGTAGGGTTTGTGAAAACCTTTTCCCATTCTGTAGGCTGTTGTTTTGTCCTACTGAGAGTGTCCTTGGCTCTACAGAAGCTTCTCAGCTTCAGGAGATGCCACTTATAGATTTTTGATCATAGTGTCTATGCCACTGGTGTTATATTTAGAAAGTGGTTGGCTGTGCCAATTCGTAGAAGTATATTTCCTAATTTCTTTTTGATCAAGTTCAAAGTGGCTGGGGTTAAGTTGAGGTCTTTGATCCACTTGGGTTTGAGTTTTGTGCAGGGTGACAGGCTCGGATCTATTTGCATTTTTCTACACACAACCATCCAGCTATGCTATCACCATTTGTTAAATATACTATCTTTTTTCCATTGAATGTTTTGGGCCTCTTTGTCAAAGATCAGGTATTCATAGGTTTTTGGGTTAATGTCTGGATCCTCAATTCTATTCCATTGATCCACAATTCTGTTTTTATGCCAGTACCAGGCTGTTTTTATTACTGTAACTCTACAGTATAACTTGAAATCTGGGATGGTGATGTCTCCTGAAGTACTTTTGTTGAGCCAGATTGTTTTGGCACTCCTGGCTTTCCTGTTATTCCAAATGAAGTTGAGTATTGTTCTTTCAAATTACAAAAAAATATTGTGTTGGAATTTTGATGGGCAGTGCATTGAATCTGTAGATTGCTTTTGGTAGAATTGCCATTTTTACTATGTTAAATCCTACCTATCCAGGAACATAGGAGAGCTTTCCATTTTCTGATATCCTCTTCAGTTTTTTCTTCAGTGATTTAAAATTTTTGTCAAATAGATCTGTTACTTCTTTGGTTATAGTTACTCCAAGGTATTTAATGTCATTTGCAGCTATTATAAATGGTGATGTTTCTCTTATTTCTTTTTCGGTCCTTTTATCTTTAGTGTATATAACAGCTACTGATTTCCTTGAATTAATCTTGAATCCTGCTACATTGCTGAAGGTATTTATCAGCTGTAGAAATTCCTTGAAAGAATTTTGTAGGTCACTTATGTATACAATCATATCATCTGCAAATAGAGATAGTTTCACTTCTTTTCAAATTTCTAAACCCTTAATCCATTTTCTTCTCTTGTTGCTTTAGCTAAAACTTTGAGAACTATATTGAATAGATAAGGGGAGAGAGGAAATCCTTGTCTAATTCCTGATTTTAGTGGGATTGCTTTGAGTTTTTCTCCATTAAGTTTGATGCTGGCTGTCTGCTTCTTATAAATTGCTTTTATTTTATTGAGATATTGTCCCTGTATTCCTGATCCCTCCAGAGCTTTTATCATAAAGGAATGCTGGATTTTGTCAAAGGCTTTTTCAGTGTCTAAGGTTATGAACATGTTGTTTTGTTTTTTCAGATTGTTTATATGATGAATAACATTTATGGTTTTTCATATGTTAAACCAACCCTGCATTTCTGGGATGAAGCCTATTTGGTCATTGTGGATGATATTTTTTTATGTGGTTTGCCAAAATTTTGTTGAGAATTTTAGCTTCAATATTCATGGGGGAAATTCGTCTGTAATTCTTCTTCTTTGTTGTGTCTTGGAGTGGTGTGGTTGTTAGGGTAATTGTGGCTTCATAAAAGGAATTTGACAATATTCCTTCAGTTTCTACTGTGTGAAATAGTTTGAGGAGTAATGGTAGTAATTCTTTTTTGAGTGTCTGGTAGAATTCTCCACTGAAACCCGCTGGACCTGGGCTTTTATTTTTGGGAGGCTTTTAATTACAGCTTCTATTTCCTTAAGAGTTATAGGCCTCTTAGGTAAATTATTTGTTCTTCATTTAATTTTATTAAATGGTACCTGTTTAGAAAGCTGTCCATTTTTTCTAGGTTTTCCTTTTTTGTGGATATACATTTTCAAAGTACGATCTGATAATTCTGTGGATTTCCTGGGGCTCTGTTGTTATGTATCCCTTTTCATTTCTGATTTTGTTGATTTGGACACTCTCTCTGCTTTTTCATTAGTTTGGATAAGAGATTATCTATCTTGTTGAATTTCTCAAAGAACCAACACTGAGATTCATTGATTCTTTTTATTGTTCTTTTTGTTTCAAATATGTTGATTTCAGCTCTAAGTTTGATCATTCCCTGCTTTATGTTCCTTCTAGGTGAGCTTGACCTTAATTGTCTAAGGCTTTCAGCTGAGCTGTTAGTTCTCTAGTGTGGGATTTCTCTAGGTTTTTGATATAGGCGTCTAATGCTATGAATTTTCCTCTTAAGACTGCTCTCATTGTGTCCCACAAGTTTGGGTATGTTGTGGATTCATTTTCATTAAATTCTAGGAAGACTTTGATTTCTTTCTTAATTTCTTCCTTGACCCAGAGATAGTTCAGCTGAGTGATGTTTAGTTTCCATGAGTTGGTAATCTTTCTTTGATTTTTGTTGTTGTTGAACTCTATCTTTAGGCCCTGCTGGTCCAATATGTTAAAAGGGATTAGTTTTATTTTTTGCATCTGTTGATATTTGCTTTATGACCAATTATGTGGTCACTTTTAGAGAAAGATCCCCAAGGAGATGTGGAATATGTATATTCTTTTGCATTTGGGTGGAATCTTCTGTAAATATCTATTAAATACATTTGTATCATAACCTCTTTTATACTCCTTATTTCTCTGTTGAGTCTTTGTCTGGTTGACCTATCCAGGGGACCATGTGGGATATTGAAGTCTCCCACTATTAGGGTGTGAGAATTGATGTGAGATTTGAGCTTTAGCAGTGTTTCTTTTACATATGTAGGTGTCCTTATATTAGGGGCATAAATATTTAGGGCTGAAATCTCCTCTTGACCAAGTTTTCCTGTGATGAATAAGTAATGACCAACTTGGTCCCTTTTAATTGCTTTTAGCTTAAAGTCTACTTTGTTAGATATTAGGATGGCAACCTCCACTTGTTTCTTAGGACCATTTGATGAGAAATCTTTTCCCAAACCTTTACTCTGATCCTGTGTCTGTCTTTGTGGTTGAGGTGTGTTTCTTGTAGGCAACAGAAGGATGGCTTCTGTTTTTGAATCCATCTTGTTAGTGTGTGTCTTTTTATAGGTGGGTTAAGTCCATTGATATTAAGGAGATTAGTGACCACTGATTGATATTTCCTGCTATTTTTGGTTTTAACTCATTTGTACTTCTTTCTCTGTGGTATTCTTCTGTGGAATTATTGATTATTTGTGGTTTTATGGCTGTATCTGGGATCCTTAGATTGGAGTTTTCCCTGTAATGCTTTCTGGAGGGCTGGATTGGTAAATAGGTATTGTTTCAGTCTGACTTTGTCCTGAAATACCTTGCTTACTCCATCTGTGGTGATTGATAATTTTGCAGGGTAGAATATTCTAGTTTGGCAGCCATGCTCTTTTAATGACTGTATAACTTCTAACCAAGTCCTTCTAGCTTTCATCATCTCCATTAAATAGTCAGGTGTTATTCTGATGGGACTGCCTGTATAAGTAGTAAGTTGGCCCTTTTCTTTTGCAGCTCTTAAAATTTTTTCTTTGTTCTGTACATTTTGTAGCTTGATTTTTATGTGACATGCTGACTTTTTGGGGGGATCATATCTAGTTGGTGTCCTATAAACTTCTTGTATCTTTATAGGCATTTCCTTCTTCAAATTAGGAAAGTTTTCTTCTATGATTATATTGAATACATTATCTGTGCCTTTGTGCTGGTATTCTTCTCCTTCATCTTTTCCTATTATTCTCAAGTTAGGTCTCTTCATGGTGTCCCAGATTTCCTGAACATTTTGTGTTATGGCATTTTTAGTTTTAGTATTTTCTTTGACTGATATATCTATTTCAGCTACTGAGTCTTCCACCTTAGAGATTCTCTCTTGTATCTCTTGGATTTTGTTGGTTATGCTTGTATCTTTAGTTCCAGGTTGTTTTTTCAGGTTTTCTATTTCCATCTTTACTTCATTTTGTGCCTTTTTTATTGCTTCTATTTCAGTTTTTATTTCCGGGAATGTTTCTTTTTTTTTTTTTTTTCAAACTTTATTTATTTATTATTTATTTATTTGCCTTGGTGTTTGCCTGGAACTGGAACTACAGACAGTTGTTAGCTGCCATGTGGGTGCTGGGAATCGAACCTGGGTCCTCTGGAAGAGCAGACGGTGCTCTTAACCATTGCGCCATCTCTTCAGCCCCCGGGAATGTTTCTTTTATCTTTTTGTTTTACCTTTTCTTGATTTTCTTTCAAAGATTTGTTCATCACTTCCAATTTTTTGTTTGTATTTTCTTCTATTTACTTAATGGAATTTTTCATATCTTCTTTGAGGGCTTCAATGAACTTCATAAAGGTGTATCTGGTGTTGTTTCCTTCTGTTTCCTCTTCATTGCTCTGTTTAGATCTTGTAGTTGTGGAACCACCTGTTTCTTCTAGAGTTACCTTGTTCTTTATATTATTAAATATATATTACTGCACTGGTGTCTGCCTATGGCTGCAGTGGTTTATGATTAGGTGGCTCCTGGTCAGTTGTGGCAAGAGGACTTGTGTGTCTTGTCACCTCTGAGCAAGGGGTCTGCTCAATCTCTGACTCTGCGGTGGGTAGTGGTCTGAATTTCAAGACTTCTGTTCTTCTCTGATGATGCAGTTGGAGGTAGTTGGCCATGCAAGTTCCCATATTTTAGTAGCAGGTGGAGGAGGCCCTCACAACCAAACTGTAGTCCTGTCTGCTAAGGAGTGTGTGGAGACATGCACCACAGACCGAACCTGGTCCCCAAACATAACTTTCCTGGGCAGGGATTCAGGTGCTGGGGCTTGCTGACCTCACGTCACCTCAGGGCAGAGTCCGAGCCTGGATTTCAAATTCCTCAGTACATCTCTGCTGATGTTTGAATAATGCATTTCTTAGACATTGTCAAAGAAGCTTCTTTTTATGCTACATGGTAGTTAACATAGAGACATACAGCTGGTCACCATACCGGCCCAAAAATGACAATGACGTGCTTACTCTGAAATCAGACATCCATATTGCAACTCTTTACCCAGGGCTTTAAAATCATTGTGGAAAAAGGGGTACAAAGATTCTAAGAGCCTGAGGTAGGAGATGATGATGAAGTAACTGTTCTGTGTATACAAGAAGCTAATGACACAGAAGAATTTATAACGATTGTCATAGCAAGCTACATGCTAAAAATAGACACAGTCCTAATATAGGTGAGTAGAGATGGAAGCTGAGAATAAGGAGTGATTAGTAACTGAGAGTGAGAGTGAGGATCATTTTATTCAAAGTTCTGACTCCTGTTATGTCAACCAAAATCTAAGCCAGACTCCATATTCAATTGTGTATTGGCATAACAGTTTTGACTCCACAGATTTCAGAAAAACAAGAAAATCATAAAATATACAAGCAGATGGATAAAACTGGAAAAAGCCTGAGTGATGTAATCCAGACACAGAGAGACAAACATGGTATGTTCTCCCTTCTAAGTGGATTTTAGATGTAAAGCAAAAGATCACAAGGCAACAATCCATAAACCCAGAGAAGCTACATAACAAGTAGAACCCTAAAAAAGATATCCATAGATCCCCCTGGAAAGGGAAAATAGATAATATCTTCTGAGAAAATTACAAACATGTGAGAGGTGGTAAAGAAAGTTGGGAAAAGAACAGGATGAAAAGGGATAATGAGCTTGGGGAAGGCACAGAGAGGCAAAGCAAAGAAACTGGTATCTTAATAAAGTTAGCCATTTTGTGGTTAGAGAGAAACCTGCTGCTAGGAAATTTGCCAGGAATCCACAATGATGACCAAGCAATACTGTAGAGGATTTCTAAACTGAGCTTCTTCTGTAATCAAATTCATGACCTCTCTAAAGTTGATTTGTTTCTACAATAGTTTGTTTAAGTTAATTTTTTTTAGTTCTTTGTGTTTTCTAGATAGTAATCTGCTTTGAGATATATAGCTGATGAAGATTTTCTTTCATTCTGTGATCTGTCTCTTCATTACTTTGCAGTATGAAACCTTTTAGTTTAATCAGTTCCCATTTTTCAGCTGTTGGTATTATTTCTTGAGAAACATGAGTTCTATTTAGACTATCCTTACTTATGCCCAAATGTTGTAGCATACTCCCTACCTTCTCTTCTAGTTACTAAAGTTTCATGTTTTAAACCAAAGTATTAAGTTCATTTGCAGTTGATTTTTGTGCAGTGAGAGAGATAAGGGTCAAGTTTTATTTATCTAAACATAGAGATCCTCTTTCATTAACATCTTTGTTCAAATTTTTTTCTAAGTTCTAATGTGACTTTGCTAAAATCAGAGTGGCCAGACTGCAGTTGAAGGTCACACATACAAGCTTGGATATATGTTATAAATTTAACTTGATATGTTAAAAAGAGGGGAAGAAAATTATGTGGGCAAATTGAAAGAGGTTTAGTTTATTAGGTGTTAGGGGAGTAAATGCAATAAAGAAAATATACAATATACTCAAAGAACTAATAAAATGAGAAAAAAAATGTCATATATTTTTATTGGATATACTTAAGTGTGAACCGTCAATTCCTTTTTGTTTGTTTGTTTTCTATTTTCCATTTAATGAAAAAAAAGGGAGAAAAAGCCAATATCTACACAGAAAGGAGAGTACTTATGTTCTTAGAAACATTATGACATAAAGAAAGTAACAAATATGCAAAACTGAAGAAAAAGACACATTAGAAAGACCCAAAGGAAAAAAAAAATTTCAGAGGGAAAGCTGAACACAAAGTAAATATATGTGTAGCAATCTTATTTGCATTACCACCCTTGATAAGCCATGCTTATGATTCTTATCCTCTTCGTAGTTATTGTTAACTTTTCCTCATTTTAAATTCATGTTACTGTTTTTTTGTTAAATACAAAATAAAAAAAAAAAGAAAGACCCAAAGACTTAGGTGAGCCTAGGAAGAGGAGGCAGCTCCATTAAGCATGAGCAAATCAGTGAGGCAGCTCACACAATAATCAAAGCACTCTGGAGGCAAAGGCCAGAGGATCAGGGTTCAAGGCCAGCCACGGCTATGAGAAACTGAGTCTCAAGCCTTAGTATTTTAGTTTTATTTCTATTACTTTGATAAAAGCAACACAGGGAGAATATTATTTAGTTGGATGACAGTTCTAAGTTGCAGTCCATTGTTTTGGTAATGTGAAAGCAGCAACTCAAGCAGCCTTTGACATCACACCCACAATCAGGAGCAAAGAGAATAAATGGATATGTGCTCGCTTGCTCTCAGGTAACTCTCTCCTCTCTTATACTGTTGTGGAGCCTTTGCCTACTGAATGGTTCCACACACAATGATTTTGATCTTCCTACATCGATTAACAATCAAGATAGTCCCTGAGAAGCATGATTTCAGACCAAGCTTATCTATAGTAATTCATCATGAAGACTATTCACAGATGACTCTAGATTGTACTAAGTTCAGAGGTAAAACTAACCAGCACTTCCTCCCCAAATAAGAACAATAAAAATAAAATGTAGGTTTTTGTGTACACAGTCAGAGCTTCTAGGGAGCAGAAAATACATCCAGATTGAGAAAATCAATTCTATTTCATTAAAATGTGTCTGTTTTTGTATAGTACCATTCCATTTTATTAGTTAGGCTAAGTATAACAGTGTAACATAAGACTAGATATGTAAATCTCTCTAGCATTATTTTATTTGTGGATAGATCCTTTGGCTATTTTTGGTCTTTCAAGAATTTTCTGATTACTTTTTCTATTATTTAAAGTATGACATGAGGATTTTTATTATGATTCAAATAAATATGCAATTTGCTTTTCATAGAATGTATATTTTCACAAAATTTATGCTGCCAATTTATTCTTAAAAAAATGTTTATTCAGATTGTATTGTCTTCTTCTATTTCATTCCAAAAATATTTAAAGTTTGCATAATAGAAATACTTGGTTAGCTTTACTACAATGTAAGTTTTAGGCTATTGTAAATAGTGTGTCATTAGTGATAAACTATCCAATGCTTTGGAAACATGGGATGGAGACAGAAAAATTTTAATAGCCAGAAGACAGTAAAAGGAGCTAGGCAATGTTGACTACTGAGCAATGCAGAGTTACTGCACTCATGAACTTGCAACAACAATACATAATTGTCCTGATTATTTACAACAGTAAAGCAAGAATATAGAATAACTGTAGTCAGAAAATTTGTTGTCCTGACTGGCTTTTTTCAGTACATCTCAGATTCCAGAATTGCTTATAAAGTAATTGACTCAGAAGCTTAATATTATAGTAACTGCTGGGCCAATAGCTCAAGCATATTACTCTCTAGCTCTTACACTAAATTTAATCCATAATCCTCATCAATGTTTAGCCATGTGGTTTAATACCTTTGCTCAGTGCACTATTTTCATCTTGCTTCTTCTGTATCTGATTTTGCCTGCTATTCTACCTTTCTACCACCCAGAATTTTCTGATTTTGGTCACTCTACAGTTGCTTCCTACCTGACTACTGTTTAATCAGCATTTTATTAAACCAATATCAGTAACAAATCATTACACTGTTCAAGAACATTAGCATATAGAGTGTCTCAGAGGATCATTTCCCTTGCTGCAGAATTACATGCTATTAATATATTTAAATTATTTAAATGATATTATTAGATTATTAATTTATACAGAAATAAAGAATTTACTATAAGATGTATACCCACTGCTAACTACACTGTGCTCTAAAACAGACAGTCATAATTCTAAACTCACAAAGAGAGCCCTCATTAAACTGAATATGTCAATATGCAAGCCAACTCTTATGAATCTAACAAATGAATAGGTGGAGAAAATATATAGAGAGAAAGATGTAGAAAAAGATAGGAAAACAGGAAACTATAATAAATTATGTATGCATTTGAAAATGTTAAAGAAATGCTTAATAAAAAAACTGGCACAACTACTTCATAAAACAAAGTCATTTTGAAATTTTATTGACATGAAATTATAGATATTTGGGGAGTACAGTGTCATGTTCAATTAAGCATATAATAGCTTAGTAAATTGGTCATTCTACATCTTGATCTTTAAATAAAATTAAATATTGGATAATACAGTCTAGAATGAGTATAATTATAGTAGTTTATTGAAAACAGTAAACAGTAGAAATAGTAAATAAGGTTGCACTACACAGCCAATAAAATGTGTTGTGAACATGAAAATGAATAATATTTAGAAAGAATGATCTACTCAAGACTTAACTGATGAAAATATAAAAGATACTAAAAACTATATTGAGGTAATATGAATTCGAATTGTAAGGAAAGAGAATTACAGCCAAATTTGAGGAGAAGGCTGAAATGTCAGAGACAGGAAGCACCACAGTCAATTCTCATCAAGATGTCTTGCAACTTCCTCAGCCTGGCTCCTGGTCACTTCTGAGGTTCTCTTCTGTAAGTCGCTTCTGCCTCTGCTGAGTTCCTAAAAGGTCTTACATATCCTTCTGGTCAGTTGTATCCCATCCAGTTTAAGATTACAGGTATGTACTACTCTATTTTGTAGCTAGCCTTGAACTCACAGAAACAAAGGAAGTTTTGTCTCTGGAATTATGGGATTAAAAATGTAGGACACCACTCCTGGCTTTTCCTATGCTGTGATTAAAGGTGTATGTTATTCAATCTCACCTGTTTGTCCTTGTACTCAAGGATCAAGAAATTGCTGAACTGTCTGCCTAGGATTTGACTGTGTGCTGTCTCTCTAGTATTCCAGGTTATATTAAATATGTAATGTGGATATTTGTTAGATATTTAATAAATCCTGAAATATCAGAGGCAGCATACAATCAAATCCTAGGCAGACATCTCAGGAAATTCTTTATCTTTGAATACAAGAAAAAACAGCTAAGAGAAATTCACACACAACTTTAGTAGCAGGACGGGGAAAGCCAGGGTGTGATGACCAATATGCTTTTTCATTATTATTATGAATAAAGTCACATTTGAAACCATGTTTCAACTTGTTCACACTTCCTTCTCAATCCTGACCCTTCCAATCCTTCTCTCTTTTCCCCATCACTTTATCTCCTCCCCAGCAAGGGCAGGAGGTCCCAAGATCACAAGGTGGCTTGGTTCAGCATCCACTCCTGGCAGATCTGCTTTCCTCACTCCAGCATCAAGACTGGGTCAAGTGTTCCTCTGGAGGGAGTGGGATCCAAGGTGCTGGTCTAAAGTGTTTCAGATCCCAAGCTGATCAGTGGTTGTGGTTTGCAGCTTAGGACATGCTTAGATTTTGCTTAAAGTTCACTAATGAGTGAGTACATCCTCTGCTTATCTTTCTCGGTTTGTGATACCTTGCTCAGGAGGATATACTCCAATTCTGTCCACTTGCCTGCAAATTTTAGGATATCATTTTTCTCTCACTGCTGAGTAGTATTCCAAGTGCCTTTTGTAATTCTTCTGCTGAGAATTCCCTTTTCAGTTTTGAGCTCCAGTTTTTGATTGGGTTATTCAAGGTTTGGGGCTCTAGTTTCTTGAGTTCTCTATATACTTTAGAGATCAGTTCTCTGTCTCTTATAGGGTTGGTGAAAATCTTTTTTCTATTCTGCAGGCTGTCGTCTTGTTTTCTGGACAGTGTCCTTCACTTTACAGAAGCTTCTCATTTCAGGAGATCCCATTTATTAATTGTTATTCTTATTTTTTTTGCTACTGGTGTTATATATAGGAAGTGATCACCTGTGCCAATTTGTTGGATGGTGTTTTCTACTTTTTCTATATGGTTCAGTGTGGCTGAGTCTATATTGAGATCTTTGATCCACTTAGATTTGAGTTTTATGCAGGATGATGGGCTTGGATCTATTTGCAGTTTTCTACACACTGCCATTGAGTTATGCCAACTACATTTGTTAAAGATACTATCTTTTTTCCACTGAATATTTTGGGCCTCTTTGTTCAGATGTTCATAGGTTTTTGGGTTAATGTTGGGATCTTCAATTTCATTCTGTTGATCCACAAGTCTCTTTTTATGGCAGTAGCATGCTGTTATTATTACTTTAGTTCTATAGTATAACTTGAAGTCGGGGATAGTGATGCCTCCTGAGATTCTTTTGTTGAGCAAAATTGTTTTTGGCAATCCTAGCTTTTCTGTTATTCGAAATGAAATTGAGTATTATTCCTTCATGGTCTATAAAAAATTGTGTTGAGATTTTGATGGGCAGTGCATTGAATCTCTAGATTGCTTTTGGTAGAATTGCCATTTTTACTATTTTTATCCTACTTATCCAGGAACATGTGAGATCTTTCCATTTTCTGATATCCTCTTCAATTTCTTTCTACAGTAATTTAAATTTTTTGTCAAATGGATCTGTATTTCTTTGGTTATAGTTACTCCAAGGTATTTAATGCTTTTTGAAGCTATTATAAAGGGTGATATTTCCCTTTATTTTTCTTTTTAAGTGGTTTTATCTTTAGTATATAGGAGGGCTACTGATTTATTTGAGTTAAACTTATATCCTTTTACATTGCTCAAGGTGGTTTTCAGCTGTAGATGTTTCCTGGTAGAATTTTGTGTTTCACATATGTATACAGTCACATCATCTTTAAGTAGAGATAGTTTAACTTCTTCTTTTACAATTTGTATCCCCTTAATCTCTATTCATTCTCTTATTGGCTTAGCTAAAACTTCGAGAACTATATTGGATAGATAAAGGGAGAGAGGACATCCTTGTCTAGTTCCCGATTTTACTAGGATTAATTCCAGTTTTTCTCCATTAAGTTTCATGTTGTGTTGGCTGCTGACTTTTTGTAAATCTCCTTTATTATATTTATATATTTTTTCTGTATTCCTGATCTCCCCAAGATTTTTATCATAAAGGAGTGTTGAATTTTGTCAAAGGCTTTTTCAGAATCTAAGGATATGATCATGTGGTTTTTCATTCTGTTTGTTTATATGATTGATAACATTTATGGTTTTTTATGTTGAACCATCCCTGAATTTCCTTTATAATGGGGGATGATATTTTGTATATGTTGTATATGGTTTGCCAGAATTTTGTTAAGAATTTTAGCAACAATATTCTTGAGGGAAATTTGTCTGTAAATATCCTTCTTTGTTGAGTCTTTGAATGGCTTGCTTATTAGAGTAATTGTGGCATCATAAAAAGAGATTGGCAATATTCCTTCAGTTTTGACTGCATGAATCACATTGAGGATTATTGGTAAGAGTTCTTCTTTGAATGTCTTGTAGAACTCTGCACTGAAACCATCTGGACTTGGGTTCTTTTTTTACTTGGGAGATTTTAATGAGACCTTCAATTTCCTTTAGGGTTATAGGTCTGTTTAGGTATTTAAACTGATCTTGATTTAATTTTGATATTTCATACCTGTCCAAAAAGTCTATTTCTTCTAGGCTTTCCATTTTTGAAGAATATAAATTTTTGAAGTATGAACTGATAATTCTCTGAATTTCCTGGAGGTCTGTATTTATTTCCCACTTTTCATTTCCAATTTTGTTGATTTGTGTACTCTCTCTCTCTGCTTTAGGCTAGTTTGGGTAAGGGTTTATTTATCTTGTTGATTTTCTCAAAGAACCAATTCTTTGATTCATTTATTATTTGTATTGTTCTTTTTGTTTCAATTGTTTTGATTTCAGCTATGTATTTGCTTATTTCCTGCCATCTACTCCTAGGTGAGTTTGCTTCCAATTGTTCTAAAGCTTTCAGCTGTGCTGTTAGTTCTCTAATGTAGATATCTCTATGTATTTCATATAGGTGTCTAGCGCTATGAATTTTCCTCTTAAGACTGGGTCCATTTTGTCCCACAAGTTTGGGTAAGTTGTGGATTCATTCTTGTTAAATTTTGGGAAGATTTTGATTTCTTTCTTATTTTCTTCCTTGACCCAAAAGTGGTTCAGTTGAGTGATGTTTAGTTTCCATAAGAAGGTAGGCTTTCTGTAATTTTTGATGTTGTTGAACTCTAACTTTAGGCCCTGGTGGTCTGATATGATACAAGCGATCATTTCCACTTATTTGTATCTATTGATATTTTCTTTGATTTAGGTCAATTTTAGAGAAAGTTTCATGTGGTGCTAAGAAATACATATATTTCTTTGTGTTTGGGTAGAACATTCTGTAATATCTATTACATCCATTTGCATCATAACCTCTGTTAGACTCTTTATTTCTCTGTTGAGACTCTGTCTGGTTGACCTATCCAAAGATGAAAGTGGGGTATTGAAGTCTCCCACTATAAGTGTATGAGAGTTGACGTGGGATTTGAGTTGAAGTAGTGTTTTGTTTTTTTACATATGTAGGTGTCCTTATATAAGGGGCATAAATAATCAGGATTGAAATCTCATCTTGGACAGTTTTCTTGATATGAATAAGTAGTGTCCTTCCTGGTCTCTTAATTGATTTTAGTTTGAAGTCTACTTTGTTAGATATTAGGATGCAACACCAGCTTGTTTCTAAGGGCCATTTGATTAGAAAATCTTTTCCCAACCCTTTATTCTGAGCTTGTATCTATCTTTAAGGTTGAGGTGTGCTTTTGTTTGCAACAGGAGGATGGCTTCTGTTTTTGTATCCATTGTGTTTGTGTGTGTCTTTTTAAAGGTGAATTAAGTCCATTGATATGAAGGGATATTAGTGACCACTGATTGATGTTTCCTGATATTTTTGGTGGTAACTTGTATGCATTTTCTTTTTCTGGGCTTATCTTCTGTGGGATTATTGATTGTTTGTGGTTTCATGGGTATATCTGGTATCCTTAGGTTGGAGTTATCCCTCTAATTTTTTTTTGGAAAGGTGGATTGGTAGATAGGTATTGTTTCAGTCTGACTTCGTCATAAAATATCTTGTTTACTCCATTTATGGTGATTCATCATTTTGCTGGGTACAGTAGTCTAGCTTGGCAGCCTTATTCTTTTAGTGTCTGTATAACTTCTGACCAAGACCTTTTTGCTTTCATTGTTCCCAGTGAATATTCAGGTGTGATTCTGATGGGTCTCCCATTATAGATAAGTTGGCCTTTTTCTTTCACAGCTCTTAAAATTTTTTCATTGTTCAGTATGTTTTGTATCTTTATTATTATTTGACAAACATTCTTTTTTGGGAGCTCAAATCTATTTGGTGTTTTGTATGCTTCTTGTATCTTTATAGGCATTTTTTTCTTTAGGTTTGGAAAGTTTTCTTCTATGATTTTATTGAACACATTATCAGTCGCTTTGAGCTGGTATTCTTATCCTTCTTCTATTTTTATTATTCTCAGGTTAGGTCTTTCATAGTTTCTCATATTTCCTGAAAGTTGTGTATTATGGGGCTTTTTTTGGTTTTTGTGCTTTCTTTGACTGGTGCAGCTATTTCCACTATTGAGTCTCCCACTCCAGAGATTCTCTCTTCCATCTCTTGGTTATTTTGGTTATGCTTAGGTCTGTAGTTCCAGTTCTTTTCTTCAGGATTTCAATTTCCACTTTGCCTCATTTTGTGCCTCCTTTTTTTTTTTTTTTTTTTT
>PVIH01008365.1:0-19970 GCA_004025045.1 Sigmodon hispidus | reverse complement strand
ATGGCTTCAGTGGTTCACAGTTAGACAGATCCTTTTCAGTTTTGGCTAGAGGCATTGTGTGTATCTTGTTTGCTCTGAGCAAGGAGTCTGATCTCTGACTCTGCTCTGGACAGATTGCTGGTTTTCAGAAGCCTCAGTCCTTGTTTGATGATGCAGTACACCCTAGAGATGGAGACCAGCCAGGTAAGGTCTTGTCTTTTAGGTGTTGCTGGAGGGAGCCCTTCACAGGTAAAGCTTAGGCACTGTCTGCAGGCAAGAGTTGATATTAGAACCTTGGGTGTGGCCGTGATCCTGGAGCGGAATTCTCTGGATGAGCAGCCCAGGATATGAAATCCACTCACCTCAGACTCCCTCTGGACAGAGGTCTTGTATTCAAAGTTCAGTAAATTGGCTTATGTTAGGTTATTGCCTCTACCAAGAAGACAGGATCTACACAAACATAGTTTCCATACATTTTATTTTTCATATGTGAGGAATACACATTTTTCTCAGAAAAAGAGACATAAACCAGGGCTGTGACTGTAGCTGATTTGTGGTGCAGTGTTTGTTTGTATATGTATGTTTCAAATAGGTATAAACTCTAACTGATAAAGCTAGTCTTTTAATTTAAGGTAACTTATAAGGGAGTCAAATTAACTGAGGAAAAATGAAGTGCAGCATAAAACATGGACAAAATTTCATATTGTCAACTTTTTATCCTATAACATTGATCAGGACAGTTGTTCTGACATTCTGCAGCCAGAAGCTATGAATTACTTTTCAGCTGAATATAGTCAGAAATTTCACAATTGAATTCCACTATCTCGTAGACACCAGTGACTGACTGGAATTGCCTGAAGTATGTTCAGTTGTGACTAGATTCAAACCAGGAAATCAACATGGCACATATGGTGCTATATATAAAATACTGTGTAATTTGTCGTGAGATTGTTCCAGCACCATAATTTGAAGTTGGCAACATTGTTTGCCAAATAAATCTGTGCTTAAAGTAAGATCAGTCTAATGAAAATCCAGTAGCTATGCAACAAGGAAAGATCTGTGCAAAACTACCAACAGGATTTAAAATGATGAGTGGCTTATTGAGTTTCACTCAAAGAAGATGAAGGAATGAGGTGTCAGCTATAAAACTAAGAGCAGTCATGTAGTTGAAGAGGATTTATATAATATTATCACTGTAAATGCCAGTAATTTTTGTGGATTATGAAATGATTCATTCCACAGGGAATGCTTTCAATCCCTAGAGCAATGCTGTAATTTTATTGGAAACAGGTATTAAACTCTTTGAACATGCTGTTTTTAGAGAAAAGATAAATACATAAAAGATTCCACTTACTTCTCAAAAGGGTAACAAAATGCTAAAATAGGAAGGTGATATGAAGCTATATATTTCACTAAAATATATTGTAACTTAGCTATATATTTCACTAAAATATATTGTAACTTTGGGTGCTTTAAGGAAATCACTTAGTTTCTCACATTACTATACAAAGTAATTTTTCAAATGAAAATCCTTGAAAACACCAAATGAACTCAGAGAGCTCTTGAAGTACTTGAAAAAACATTTTGAAGCACTTCATGAAGATCACCCTCTCAGGGGAGAGAAAAAGCAGCATTTCAATTTAGATGTGGAAATTAGAGTGATTGCTCTAGTTGATTCTTAAGCTTTCTATCTTATTCCACTTCATTGATCCAGACAAGGGCTTCTTTACTCACACATTTGTGGAAATCATTTGAATTTTTAAATTTTACTTTATTTTTAATTTTTATTCTTCTTTCATATGTTACATTCGTTCTGTAGTTTTCTTTACTTCCCCTTTCCAAGTCTCTACCCCTCCTCTACTCTCCCCCAGATACACTCCCATCAGAATAAGTCAGGCATCCTAGGAACATCAAACATTGCATTAAAAAAAACCTACAATAAAACCAGGCACAGGCTATCATATCAAGGCTAAACAAGAAAAACCAGAAGGAAAAGTAACCCACAAGCAAGCAGAAGAGTCAGACAATTCCAGCTCCTAGTATTACGAATACCACAAGAACACCAAGCTACTCAGCAATATGCAGTGGTCCTAGGTCAGAATCCCGCAGGCTCTTGATATCTTCAAACTCCCAGTCAGTCGATTTTTTGTACTGTTTTTATGTGGTGCCGCTGATCCCTTTGGTTCCCTCAGTCCATACTCACCATCTTATTCAGGACTCCCTGAGCTGTGCCTAATGTTTGACTGTGGGGACACTGCATCTGCTCTCATCAGTTACTGGATGAACATTCTCTAGTATTTTTCTCTTCCTTCCCTTCCTTTCTTCCCTTCTTCTCCTCCTCCTACTCCTTCTTTCTCTCTCTCTCTCTCTCTCTCTCTCTCTCTATATATATATATATATATATATATATAAACTGTAGTTGTTATATATACATATATATAAAACAACTACAGTTTCTCCTCTCTCCCTTTTTTTCACTCCCCCCACTGCCCCACACATCTATTCTTCAGAGAGGATAAAGTCTTACATAGGTAGTGAACAAAGTCTGGCATATCAATTTGAAGCAGGACCACTGCATAAAGGCTGATCAACTTATCCCAATATAGTGAATGTGTGCAAAGAGCCTAGATTCTGATTGGGCAGACAGAGAAAACTGTAGGTCAAAAATTGTGTGCCTCAGTTGCTGTCCCAATCTTTTTATTTAAGGCTCTGCCTGGTTAAAAACTGTGTCAAATTCAGAATTTTTTTCAAAAATTACTAGAAGTCTTAGTTAGGATCATACTTGTAAATTCCAAGGAGTTCAATTTCACTAGGTTTCTACTTCACCAACTAAATGCCTCCTAATTCCAGTCATCTATCTCAGTATTTTCTCCTTGCTTACCCCAACTCAGTCCTTCCTGTTCCTAACACCATCTGCCCCGAGTCAACTGGTATAATCTAATTTACTTGACCTTCCTGGGTAGATCTTTTATGGCCCATTAAGCCCTCCTTGTTTCATAGCCTCTGTATCGACTGATTGTAGCATTATTATCTTTTACTTTAAAACTAATAATTACTTATAAGTAAGTACATACCATGTTTTTCATTCTGAGTATGAATTCTTTCACTCCAAATATTTTTTATCTAGTTCCATCCATTTTCTTGTAAATGTCATGATATTATTGTTTTTAACAATTAAAACTACATTTTGTAAATGTAGCACATTTTCTTTATCCATCCTTCAGTTGAGAGGATTCTACACTATTTCCACCTGCTGGATATTAAAAATAAATCTACTTTGAACAAACTTGAGCAAGTGTCTTTGTGATAGGATAGATTATATTTTGTGTATATACCCAGGAGTGGTATGGCTGGTTCTGGAGGTAGAAAAATTCCAGTTTTCTGAGAAACGGACATTTTGATTTCTGTAGTGCCTCCACAATTTTGTACTCCCACCAGAAGTGGAGGAGTGTTTCCTTTGCTTCACATCTTGACCAGCATGAGCTTTCACTTGTATTTTTTTATTTGAGCCATTTGGACAGGTATAATATGAAATCCAAAATGTGTTTTGATTTGCATTTTCCTGATGACTAAGGATGTTAAACCCTTCTTTAAGTGTTTCTTAGCCATTTAAGATTCTTTTCAGAATTCACTATTTAGATTGGTACCTATTCTTTAAAAAAATGTATTATATAGTTTGTTGATATCTATTTTCTTGAGTTCTTTATATATTTTGGATATTGGCCCTCTGTCAGATATGGAAGTAGGAAAAAAATTTTGTTGCACAAATCTCAGTTGGTCTTTTAATAAAAACCCAGAAGTAGATATTAAGTTAAAGATGAAAGATCAGAGAGACAAAGGAACAAGCCACAGCTTATTCTCACCAAAGCTCAATCATCAGTCTGAATGGGGTAGATCCTGTCTCTGTGAATCATCACAATAAATAGAAAAACCAAAGGCAGAACTTTGTCTCCTTCTGCCTTTTATTCACTTTTGTTCCCAATCATATCCCTTCTTGTCTCAATCTTCTTAGTGCTGGAATTAAAGGTATAAGACACCAGTGTAGACTAGATTTATCTTGTATAGTCCAAGGTGGCCTTGAAATCACAAAATCCCTGACAGATCTCAGCCTCTCCAGTGGTAGAATTATAGGTGTATGACACCACTGCCTCACCTCTATGGCTAACATAATGGTTGGCTCTGTCCTCTCATTTTCAGATGAGCTTTATTGCTTAGACATTAAACAAAATATCACATTTCCCCTTTTATGTCAAAACTAAAGAAAGAAGGCTAAAATGGATATAACAAAAACTATACATAATAAGTATAATAGCTATAATTAACATATGTAGGCAAGGATTACATCAATATGGCTGATCCATTAACAATTCAAAGAAAATACATTACTGTTTATCAGATTTTCGTGAGTACAAAGTGTTGAACTTTATTCACTTGCTAAATTGTATTACTAACCAAAAATTATCTTTTGATGCCTCTCAAACTTAAACACTTTACACCTTTTTCATGAGTTTCTTTTTTGAATCTGTAACTTGGAAAACTATCACTATCAAGTCTTCAACTTTATCAGAGACATGAGAAGAAAATAGTGTTAACTGAGTAAGCAGGAAGTACAAGCAAGAGACTTTAAAAAATTATAAGAAATGACAGAAACAGATGGCTGCCTGGACAGTCACACAGGCTGTATCTGCAGTGCTATAGCTTCTGTCTTAGGCCTAGCATATCTGACAAACTTTTCTTTGAAATGAGCTGTCCTACATTTTCTGTCAATGTTCAGCAGTCTGTTATACTGTGTCCTGCTTATCCATTTGGACAGAATACTGGCAGCTGTCAAGGCAAAAGCACTTTCTTGTCTATTGGATAATTTTTGCGACTAAGAAAATAAACTTTCTATCAAGGTTCTTCAATTTTCATCATTTTCTCTGAAGTAGATTGATACTTCCAGGAGCAGACATGTCTTGTCATTAAAAAACTTTATTAAAGCATTAAATATTATATTCGGTAGATTTACTGAAGTGTTTGAAGAAAACCTGTCTTTTGAAAATATGTTTGACCTCGGAAAGCATACATAATATGACTATAAGTTTGATTGTGATGACTAACTTGCATGTCTTTATATTTTAATTACATGGTAGTAATAATATTCAAGTACTAGCAGTCTGCTTTACATTATTATATGAACAGAATAGGTACAATACTTGAACCAAAATAGAAAGATAAATATATGTTCTAACAAAAATAATCTCAAAGTTTTATCAATATGTACTATATATACAATATGCAAAAGTCTAATCCAATGTAAATATTTAAAATTAGTAGTAGCTTTTTAAAAGAAGTCTCAATATTCTACCCTTTTATCATATTAATATTACAGTTTTTCTTTTTAGAGTAGATTCACTAATGTACCCTTTTATTGTGTTGGAATTTTGAATCTGTAGATAGCTTTTGGTAGGTTTGCCATTTTTACTATATTGATCCTACAAATCCAGGAACATGGGAGAACTTTCCATTTTCTGATATTCTTTTCATTTTCTTCCTTCAGTTATTTAAAATTTTTGTCAAATAGATCTGTTACTTCTTTGGTTATAGTTACTCCAAGGTTTTTAATGCCATTTCCAGCTATTATAAAGGGTGAGGTTTTCCTTATTTATTTCATCTTTATCTTTAGTGTATAGGAGGGCTACTGATTTCGTTGAGTTAATTTTGTATGCTGCTACATTGCTGAAGGTGTTCACCAGCTGAAGAAGTTTACTGGTAGAATTTTATGGATAACTTAGGCATACAATAATATCATCCACAAACAAAGAAAGATTCACTTCTTCTTTTCCAACTTGTATTCCATTAATCTCCTTTTCATCTCTTATTGTTTTAGCTAAAAGTTCAAAAACTGTATTGGATAGATAAGGAGAGGGAGGACATCTTTGTCTAGTTCCTGATTTTAGTGGGATTGCTTTGAGTGTTTCCTTCTTTAAGTTTGATGTTGGCTGTTGGTTTTTTGTAAATTGCCTTTATTATATTGAGATATTTTCCCTGGATTCCTGATCTCTTCTGGATTTTTGTCATAAAGTAGTGTTGGATTTTGTCAAAGGCTTTTTCAGCATCTAAGGATATGATTATGTGTTTTTTTCCTTAAGTTTGTCTACATGATTGATGACATTTGTGGCTTTTTGTATGTTGAACAATCACTATATTTCTGGGATGAAGCCTATTTGATCATTTGGATTATATTTTGATATGTTGTTGTATATGGTTTGCCAGAATTTTATTGAGCATTTTATCATCAATATTCATGAGAGAAATTATTCTGTAATTATCCTTCTTTGTTGTGTCTTTGAGTGGCATGGGTATTAGGGTAATTGTGGCCTCATAAAAGGAATTTGGCAATATTCCTTCAGTTTTTACTGTGTCTAAAAGTTTGAGGAGTAATGGTAGTAGTTCTTCTTTGAGTTTCTGGTAGAATTCTGAACTAAAGCAATCTGGACCTCGACTATTTTACTTGGGAGGCTTTTAATGACAGCTTCAATTTCCTTTAGGGTTATAGGTCTGTTTAGGTAATAAATCTGGTCTTCATTTATTTTTTGTAAATGGTACCTGTCGAAAAAACTGTCCATTTCTTCTAAGTTTTTCCTTTTTGTGGAATATAGGTTTTCAAAATATGTCCTGGAAATTCTCTGGATTTCCTGGGGAGGTCTGTTTTTAGTTACCCCTTTTCATTTCTAATTATCTTGATTTGGATACTCTCTCTCTGCTTTTTGGTAATTTTGAAAAGGGTTTATCTATCTTGTTGACTTTCTCAAAGAACCAAATCTTTGATTCATTGCTTCCTTGTGTTTTTTTTTTGTTTGTTTGTTTCAATTATATTGATTTCAGCTCTAAGTTTGATTATTTCCTGAAGTCTACTCCTTCTAGGTGAGTTTGCTTCTAAGTGTTCTTAGGCTTTCAGCTGTGCTGTTAGTTTTCTAGTGTGGAATTTCTCTAGGTTTTATTATAAAGGCATCTAGTGCTATGAATTTTCCTCTTTATAGTGCTTTCATTGTGTCCCACCAGTTTGGGTACATTGTGGATTCATTTTCATTGAATTCTAGGAAGACTCTGAATTCTTCCTTAATTTCTTACTTGACCCAGATGGGGTCAGCTGAGAGATGTTTAGTTTCTATGAGTTGGTAGGCTTTCTGTGATTTTTGATGTTGTTTGAACTCTAACTTTAGGCCCTGATGCTCGAATATGGTACAAGAGATTATTACCATTTTTTTTGTATCTGTTGATATTTGCTTTATGACCAGTTATGTGTTTAGTTTTTGAGAAAATTCCATGAGGTGCTGAGAAATATGTATTTTCCTTTGCATTTGGGTGGAAGCTTCTGTAAATAACTATTAAATCTATTTGTATCATAACCTCTGTTACACTCCTTATTTCTGTGTTGAATATCTGTCTTGTTGACCTATCCTCTGATAAAAGTGGGGTATTAAAGTCTCCCATTCTTAGAGTGTGAGAACTGATGTGGGATTTTAGCTTTAGCAGTTTTCCTTTTAAATAGATAGGTAGGACATAAATATTTAGGATTGAAATCTCCTCTTGACCAATTTGTCCTGCGAATAAGTAATATCCATCTTAATCCCTTTAATTTTTTAAGTTTAATGTCTACTTTGTTAGCTATTAGGATAGCAAACCTAGCTTGTTTCTAAAGGCCATTTTATTGGAAAACATTTTCCCAATCCTTCACTCTGAGACTGTGTCTGTCTCTGTGGTTGAGGTGTGTTTCTTGTATGCAGTAGAAGGATGGCTTCTGTTTTTGTATCCATCTTGTTAGTGTGTGTGTCTTTTTATAGGTGAGTTGAGTCCATTGATATAAGGGATATTAGTGACCACTGATTGATGTTTCCTGCTATTTTTGGTGATAGCTTGTATGTATTTCCTTTTGGGGGGGCTTTTCTTTTGTGGGATTATTGAATGTTTGTGGTTTCATGGGTGTATCTGGAATCCTTAGGTTGAGTTTTCCTTCTAATGCTTTCTGGAGTGCCAGATTGGTAGATAGGTATTGTTGCTGTCTGACTTTGTCATGAAGTATCTTGTTTACTCCATCTATGATTATTCATCATTTTGCTGGGCATAGTAGTCTAGGGTGTCAGCCTTGTTCTTTTAGTGTCTGTATAACTTCTGTCTAAGCCCTTCTTGCTTTCATCATTTTGAATGAATAGTCAGGAGTTATTCTGATGGGTCTGTCTTTATAGATAAGTTGGCCCTTTTCTTTTGCTGATCTTACAATTTTTTCTTTGCTCTGTATGTTTTGTGGCTTGATTATTATGTGACAAGTAGCCTTTTTGTGGGGATCATATCTATTTGGTATTCTGTAAGCTTCTTGTTTCTTTATAGTATTTCCTTCTTTAAATTGGGAAAGTTTTCTTCTTTGATTTTATTGAATACATTATCTATTCCTTTGAGCTGAAATTCTTCTAATTCTCCTGTTTCTATTATTCTCAAGTCAGGTCTTTTTATGGTGTCTCAGATTTCCTGATCGTTTTGTTCTGACTTTTTGGTTTTAGTATTTTCTTTGACTGATATATCTACTCCCACTATTGAGTCTTCCACTCCAGAGATTCTCTCTTCCATCTCTTAGATTCTGTTGGTTATGCTTGTGTTTGTAATTCTAGCTCTTTTCTTCAGATTTTTTTTATTTTCACCTTTGCCTCATTTTGTGCACTTTTATTGCTTCTATTTCAGTTTTTAGCTCCTGGAATATTTCTTTCATTTTTGGTTCACCTTTTCTTGGTTTTCTTTCAAGGATTTTTTCACCTCTTCCAATTTTTTGTTTGTATTTTCTTCTATTTCTTTAAGGAATTTTTTTTATATCTTTGAAGGCTTCAATAATCTTCATAAAGGTGTTTTTGGTGTTGTTTACTTCTGTTTCGTCTTCATTGGTCTGTTCAGATCTTGTAGTTGTAAAACTAACAATTTCTTTTGGTGTTGCCTTGTTCTTTTATTGTTATATGTATTTGTGCACTGGTGTCTGCCCATTGCCTTAGTGGTTCACAATTAGTCAGCTCCTAGTCAGTTGTGGCAATAGGTCTTGCGTGTCCCCTGTCTCCTCTGAGCAAGGGGGCTGCTTGATTACTGACTCTGCTCTGGACAGGGGGTCTGCATTTCAAATCCTCAGTGCCTCTGATGACACAGTTTACCTTGGAGCTGGGCCCGGCTGTGCATGATCCCCTCCTTTAGGTGTGCCTAGAGGAGCCCCTCATGGCCAAACCCTAGCTCCTGTCTTCTAAGGAGAGCTGAAATCAGGCTCTAGAGATTGACCCTGGTCCCGAAGAGGGACTATCTGAATGGGTGGTCCAGGTCCCGGAATTTGCTCACCTCTGGATGGTGTCTGAATTTCAAAGGCTGCAGTCTTTCTCTGCTGATGTCCTGGAGTTGAGGCCTGGATATGCAAGGTTCCCTCATTTAGATGGAGATTAGATTAGATTGCTCTGTGAATTTAAAGTATATTTTTTCTAAGTTCTTCTTTTAATACATATTTTTACCTTCAAAGAAGATAAAAATTTTCAGGAAGTAAAAATGATAAGAAGATGCTGTTTACATGTTTATCACCATCTAAGTAGGATGAATACATTATAACACATAATAGTAATAACAATAATAATAATAATAACTACAGTTTAGTTTTGAAATAGAATCTAACTGAATTTTCTGTCTTTAATATCAAATTTTGTCTAATCCTCTTCTAATATCACCAAGAATTAAACATGCTAGATATTCTAGAGCAAAGGTTTTTCAATCTTACTAGTGCTTAGACCCTTTAATCCAGTTACTCACACTATGGTGACCTTCATCCATAAAATTATTTCATCTTTTCTCTTTTGCCTAAGAAAAATCTTATTGAGTAGTGCAAGGTGTGTTTTATGTGTTGTCTAGTTCTTTGATTAATTTTTATTTTTATTTTAAAATAATTTATTATATTATTTATTCATGCAATATTTTCTAATTACAGATTCCCTCTCTCTTCTTCTCCTAGTATACCTATTACCTTCCTTTCTCCAAAATTCACAACTACTCTTTTATTTCAGAAAAGAACATCAGGACTTCCAGAGATATCAACTATGCTCAGCATGAAAAGCAAAAAAATGTGAAATATGACTATCTACCCTCATAAAATGGCTGGGTGATGTAACATAGTATGAGGAAAGTGTCCAATGAGCAGGTAAAATAGTCATAAGTATCCTCTTGCCCACTGTTATGAGCTTAACACTAATTCTAGCTAAAGCCCCATAGTATGTATTCAGAGGGCCTACCTAGATCCCCAATGTAGACTTTGTGGTTGCCTCTTAAAGTCTCTATGAGCATCTTTGAGTCCTGCTTAGTTGAGTCTGTGAGCACTGTTTTTCTGTTGTCCTCAATCCCTCTAGTTCCTACAATTTTCTCTTTCATCTTCTGTGGAATTCTCTAAGTTTCACCAAATAGTTTGTTGTGGATCTTTGTGTCTACTCCCAAAAACTATTGAAGAATTACTGATAATAATTGGGCTAGGCATGTATTATGAATACAGTAGAATAGCTTTAAAAATCATTTGACTTTTTCATTGTTTTGTCAGTCTTATTTGGTACTATCTTAGGTCTCTGAGCTATCTCTCTAGCTCAGTGATCTTCGTTTTCTCTACAATAATGAGCTTGGGTGCCCACTTGTGACATGTGTCTTTATTTAGATAAATCATTGGTTGTCCACTGCCACAAATTCTAATCCATCACTACTTCAGTACATTATGCAGAAATGGCAGGTTGTTAACCCAGATTTTATACCTGGATATCAAATTGCATCACAGGAAGCTCAGGTTGGTTTCAGATACAGCTGGTTTGGGCTCCATGTCCTGCATTACTAAGAGTATTTATTGGGGTCAGCGTCACAAGGTTTAGATATTTTTCACGCAGTAGGATTTTATACAGCCATATAAATGCTTATCAGTTTCAATTGTCTTTCTCCATACTCTCTTCTTCTGTTCCCCCTCATCTACATGAGTCCTTCTGTACCCATCTCTCAACATGTCTACCCCCCAAATCTATTATATTTTTTCCCAAGCCGATCTATATTTGTCAGTAGATCTCTTCTTTAATTTAACTTCTCTGGGTCTTTGAAATGTAGTATGATTATTATTTACTTAGGCATAACTTGGTGTATATCTGTTTATATGTGAGTTCTTATCATGCTTGTGTTTCTGAGGTTAGGTTGCTGTGGTGGAATGTTCTTTGCATGCTGTAAATAAAGAACTGTTTTGGCCTATATGGAGCACTGTAGAAGTGGGTGGAGGATCAGATCACAGGCAGGTAGAGAAGGATGGAGTTAGTCAGTCTCCATCTGACCCCCAAAGAAGACAGACATGTAGAGGTACTGGCTCAGCCACACTCACCAGGTCACAAAACCTCCAGCCCCAAATGGGCAGGGAAACTTCCAACAACATATGGCACCTTCGCACCATGGGCCAATCAGCCACCTAAAGCCTAAGAAAGCTTAAGAAGCTTAAAGAGTGTTCTGGATCACTGAAACAGAGCCAAAAGCAGATTTCTGAATTGCGCATCTGAATTGATTTATGGTACAGAGACAGTATGATGTTCAGGCAGGTATTTAAAAATGGTGCATTCATGGCACGCAGCTTAAACTTATATGTTTCAGAAAAGGTTTGGCACAAGTGTGATTGATTTAAGGTTTCTGCTTATATTGAATAGAAAGGAAACAGAGTTAAAAATGATTTTTCTGGTAGCAGCATTTTCTGAGTCTGCTCTGGTTGCCAGCAGTGGCAGAGATTCGCAGGCTCCTCCACCATATTGAAACGTTGCCAAAAGGGGTGGAGTCAGCAATGAAAGTGATACCAACATTTTAAAAGCTCTTTGGATTGAAAAATGATTAAGAATTCTCAATAAAACAGATTTAGACTCTCAAAACCTCTAAACGGGGTACAATGTATATAAAATAGGCATAGGCTTCAGAGAGAGAGAAAGAAAAAAAGGGTGAAGAAAGCCCTTTAAGAAAGAGAAATAGAAATAAAATTTTTTTAAAAAGGCCACTTAAAGATGGCAAATAAACAGAGAGTCTGGATTATGTTTATTTTGATTTCTTTTAATTTTTTAACATGTAATGAGCTTATTGCAGAAAGAAAATTGATTGCTAAGGCTGCAAAGTTAAATGCATATACTTTAAAGATATCTTGACTTTGAAATCTGTTGATAAGAATATGTTACTTGGGAAAAGAGTTTCTACTTTTGTCTCCACATAAGATCACAACCTGTGGATTGGTTCTAGGCAAATGTGGTTTCATTTGCCAAGGCCACCTGAAATTCTCTGATGAGAAGATCAGTTTCCAAGATGGCCAGTTGAGATGATCCAGCTACAAAACCCCATGAGATCAACGTCCTTTGACAGCAGGAAGCAGTAAATGAAAGAAATCTTGGTCCAATTTCCCCAAAATATTACTTATTAATGTTTGTTTTCATTATAAATGGTTAATGGTCATAGTCAATCTTAAAAAATGGGGGGGAGGAGGATATAGAACTGATTAGAAAAGATAAGTGGATTTTGATTCATTGATATAAACTTAAAGTTAATTTTGTTATGCTGTATGTGTTTTTCTACTTTTGATTAAGGTATGATGCTGATGTAACTCATTTAAAATTGCAATGTGTAATTGAGAAATGCAGATTAATAGTCATCTATGATAAACAAACTTATAGTCATGTTAGTTAGGTTTTTGTAGGTATACAAAGATATATTTCAATTAGACAGATGGTCTTCAAACACTTCAAAGACATGCAGAATATGACATTTAAAATATTTTAAGAACGTAGACTTTTCTGGACAGTGAGACAGGTCTGTTCCTGGCAGCACCAGTATATTTCAGGAAAAGGATGGGCATTGAAGAAACTTCATGTGGAATTTACTTTGTGGCAACAGTTAGCCAGTGGACAAGAAACTGTTCTGGTATTGACTGCTTAATAGTATGCTACATAAACTGGACATGCTGGTTCCATAGGAACGTGACCACTGAATGGTGGCAGAACAAGCCAAGATGGTCCTTCCCGTTCCTGCTTTGCAGAAAACATTGCCAGACATTCTTCAGGACACAAGGAGAAGCAACTGATGTACTGTGTCAGATTTCCTGCATCACTGAAAGGTTTGCCAGAGACTTTGGGCCATAAAGGCTGAAGATAGATGCCCCAAAGTTACAAAGGGACTTTGGATGACTGTCGAGGCAGACATGGGTCATCTCTGTCACTTTCTAGACTTTGGAAGTTGCTTGCACTTCCTGTTTATTTAGGTAATATTATATCCTTCTGTGGTCTTTGATGTGGTTGAAGGTTTAATAATTATAGGTATAGTTCTTTTTAGTTTAAAAGGTATATTAGATATGAAACTTTAGACTCACAATGATAAGGTAGATAATGGAATATTCTCTTTAATTTTGTGAATACAAATAGACTGGATATTGTGACTGTAATTCCTGCTTGAGAGCTATTCTGTTGTAATTTTGCTATATGGAAATTGAAACCTTCCTTTTTAATTAGACAGAAAAGAGGAAATGTGGTGGAATGTTCTTTGCACACTGTAAATAAAGGACTGTTTTGGTCTATGTAGAACACTGTAGAAGTGGGTGGAGGATCAGATCACAGGCAGGTAGAGAAGGGTGGAGTTAGTCAGTCTCCATCCAACCCCTGAAGAAGACAGACATGTAGAGGTACTGGCTCAGCCATGGGCTGAGCCATGTGGTGGGAAAGTAAATGGAAATGGGTTGAATTAAGATGAAAGAGCTAGCTAGTAATGTGCATGAGACATGGGCCAAACAGTATAAATGATATAAGCATGTGATTCATTTCTTTGGGGGACAAAAGCTGCGGACCAGACTCACAAAACCTCTGACGTACGCACCAGGTCACAAAACCTCCAGCCCTAAATGGGCAGGGAAACTCCCAACAACAGGTTGCCTCACTCAAAATGATTTGTTTTAGTTCCATCCATTTGCTTGTGGATTTTATGATGTTTATTCTCCTATTAGCTGAGTAGCATTATACTATATTGTAGATGATGGCTGTTCTTACAAATAGTATAGTCCTGAGCAAGCAAGAATGGATTGGTAATTAGAGAAACAGAAAAAAATTGGATGGAGAAAGGAAACCTAAAGTCAGGAGAGTACTGAATGAATAATAAGATGCCCCAATTTTATTTTTCCTGGGCTTTTTTATACTAAGAAAAAGGTAAGGGAAAGTATAGACAGAAGTAAATATTTCTTGAATTCTCAAAATATAAGATACATTTTAACCACAACTTTCTCCAAAGCATCATATTATGCAGCCTTGTAGGGAAACATTAAGCTTGGATTCTTTGACCTTGAGTCAAAATGGAAACAAGCCACAAACTGAAATCTCTGTGAACTTCCAAGGTTAATATACTTCATACTCTTTATCTGTTCTTCAATGAATGGACATTTGGCTTGTTTTCAGTTACTGACTATTAGAAATCAAACAGGCATAAAAAGAGTTGTGCAAGGATCAGTTATTTTTATTATGAATAAATTCATATTTTGTATTTGTGAATGCCCTATTTCAAGCTCCCTTCCACTTCCTGCCCATCCCAGTCACTCTCTCTTCTCTATATCACTTTATCTCATCCCCAGAAGGGGCAGAAGGTCCCATGGTCCTATTGTGGCTTAGTTCAGCATCCACTCCTGGCAGATCTGCTTTCCTCACTCAAACATCAAGACTGTGTCAGGTGCTCCTTTAGGGGGAGTGTGATCCAAGTTGTCAGTCCAAGGTGTTTCAGATCCCAAGCTGTTCAGTGGTTGTGGTTTGCAGCTTGGACATGCTTTGCTTTTTGCTTTTGCTTTTTTTGTTTGTTTGTTTAGAGTCCACTAATGAGGGAGTTCATCCCTTGTTTATCTTTCTGGGTTTGTGATACTTCGCTCAGGAGGATATACTTCAAATCCATCCATTTGTCTGCAAACTTTAGGATGTCCTTTTTTTCTTATTGCTGAGTAGTATCCCACTGTGTTGATGTGCCACAGTTTGTTAATTCATTCTTCAATTGAAAGGCATCTAGGTTATTTCCAGATTCTTGCTATTATGAATAATGACACTATGAACATAGTTGAACTCAGGACTTTGGAGTGTGAATGTGCATCTTTAGTGGTATTGTTGGATCCTTGGGGAGATTGATTCTCAGTTTTCTAAGAAGGATAGGGTGTCTTTTGAATATATAACTGTGTATATCTTGATATTTAATTTTCTGAAGAGCACATAGATTTCATAGTAGCTGTACAAGTATGTACTGCCATCAGCATTAGAGGAGTAGTCCCCTTGCTCCACATTCTCACTGACATAAGCTCTCATTTGTTAGTCATCTCAAAGTCATCTTGATTTGTTTCCACATATGTAAGATTGTTTGATATTTCCTGAAGTATTTCTCAGCTACTTCAGATTCATCTTTAAAAATTCTCTATTTTTTTTCTCTATTTATCATTACAGCTCTTATATTTTAAGATCTGGGTTGCTGATACTTTCAGAGCTTCTTTTATTGGTCAGAATTATTTTAGGTACATTTTATTCTATAGATTTTTGTTCTATTTTTGGTTTTCCATATCAAATTGAGTCTAGTCCCTTCATGGTCCTTTGGAGGTCTTCAAAGAATTGTGTTGAAAGTTTGCTGGAGAATTTATTGAATCTGTAGATTGCCCTTGATAGAATGACAAATTTTATTATGCTAATTCTATGTATCTAAGAGCATAGAATATCTTTCTGTCTTCTGATATCTTCTTCAAATTCTTTCTCTAGATACTTGGAGATTTTATTATACAAGGCATTCACTTGCTTGTTAAAGGTTACCTCAAGATTTTATTGTGTATAAAAATTGTGAAGGGTATTATTAAATGAAATCTTTTAATCTCTTTGTAATTTGAATATAGGTGATCTTCTGATATTTGTTGGTTAATCTTTATCAAGCTAAATAACTAAAAGTTTTTTTTTCATCAGATTCAGTAGTTCCCTAGTAGAATTTTAGGGGATACTTATGTATACTATCAAATTATCTACACCTTGTTTTGCTTTGACTATTTTCTTTCTAATCTTTATTCCCTTGATCAAATTTAGTTGTCTCTTTTTTTAGTTAGAACATTAAGTATAATTTTCTATAGGTATAAAGAAAGTACACAGTCTTGTTTCTGATTTTAGTGGAATTGCTCTGAGCATCTGTGGTGATATGTTACATATTTCATAAAACCTCAAACATTTGAGAGACCAACCCACAGTCAAAATCAAGTCAGATGTAGCTGAGGAAGTACTTCAGCTTTAAACATATCTCAGAAAGTTCTTCAGCTTTGAATACAAGAACAAACAGCTGGCATTCAATGGAACACCCCTTTAATTCTTGTATGAGGAAAGCCTGGGAGTGGTGACCTATTTCCTTAATCCTATAACTGCAGAGACAGAACGTTCTGTGTTTCTGTGTGCTCAAGGCTGCTACCCAACAGAGTAGTTGCTGCTTTAATCCTAACTTGGATGGGATATGGCTGACAAGAAAGATATTTAAGACCATAGGAAACCAGCAGAGGCAGAAGTCAACAAGAACAATGCTAAGGAAGTTGCAAGATAGATAGCTGAGTAAGAATTGACTGTGGTGTTTCCTCTCTCTGATATTTCAGCCTTTCCCCGATATTGGTTCTGTGTCTCTTTCCTTGCAATCCAAATTCCTACATGACTTGGTGTCCAATTTTGGGGCACAAATTTCCCCCACAAAAAAAATTTGCTTACAGGCCAGAACAACATGTGGCTGGAGGAGTAAGCTCTTTAGGCTTTCTGTTCTTAGTTAGCTTCCACCTTTAGACAGACCCAGCCATACATGTTTGGTTTCACTTTTATCTAATTAAGTTTTTGAAACAGTGGCCACTTTATCATGGTGGGTTGCAGAATTTTATTTTCTGGACCTATCCTTGGTCTGTTATCATACTAGGTAGATGTCCTACTTCACAGCCCATTTGAATCATCACTAAAAACTAGATTGGTGAGTACAAAAGATTTTTTTTACTCTTTTAAAAAGAGGGAATTTGTTTAAAGCAATGGAGGTTGCTTGGTCTTTCTTTAGATGATTAGATACCAGATAAGTAAAGCAGATAGGATTATCCTCACATTGTTTATCATATTAATATAAATATTTTGTGTTTGATTGCTATTTTATCATTAAAGAAGTCAATTAATGTGAATGCCAAAAAAGTCTTTTAAAAGTATATGAAGATATTCAAAGATATTCAAATCAAACAGAGGAGTATAAAGAACAGACCTCAGCAATGTCATCTAAGGCTACAGAAAAACAGCCTAATGTTATCAGGTAACGAACACTAATATACCCAGTAACCTTTTAAAATTGCAAAATGACAAAAATATTACAGAAGTTAACTGGGTTCTGGTACAAAGGTTAGAGCTAAACAGAGTTAAAGATGTAATTGTGACCTATGGAATGCATTCATCATTTTAAAACAAATATTAAATTAATGGTCATATTTTAAATCACCTATAAGGACTGGTTAGATATGGTTACTGCTGGTTTGGAAACAGGGCTGCTTTTCCAGTGGTAAACATGATGAAAGGAGGAGGCTAAAAAATAGAACAAAGAAGCAGAACCAGGGGCATGGAAGTCTCCTAAGACAAACTTCTTAGGGAAGGGAATTATTCTGATATTGAAAGGCAATTCCTAAACAATAAACACATTCTTAATGTATGTAACATGGCAGCACTAATGCTTGATATTAGATAAAAGAAGTAGGGAAGACAACCAAATGCTTCACAAAAATAATTCAAAGTACAAAGGAAACTTTTACAGACTTTTTGCAGTAGATTGGATGGTACCAGATTCAAAAGCAAGACAAATAATAATCAAATACCTTACATTTGAGAATGCTAATACACAATATAGAAAAATAATAAGACATTTAAAAACAAGGTCAGCACCCTTAGAGAATTGGAATTGTGAAACAATCAATGTAGATTCTTATGAAAGGTGATTATAATTGGGTAGGAGAGATAATTTCTAGAGGTATAAGAAAAAGGCAGAATGCTAAATTCTATAACGGTGAAAGGCAAGGTCATATACAAAGAAATTATAATCTAGGTGTTCCCAGAAACAGTACCTTTGTGAGGAATAATCACAAGAGAACACCCCTTCCTCCTGGAGTGTGCAGGAGGTGTGGAAAATGTAGACGTTGGACTAATGAATCTTGGTCAACATGGGACAGACAAGGTAACATTCTAATTTAGGGAAATACACAAAGGGGGATTTCTAAAGCTCCCATATTCTATCCAGTGCAATCTTACCCAGCCATTATGGAGAATACAACTTCCCAGGACATTAAAAAAAATAAAACCTATTTTAAAAAATTATACTGCATTAAATGATAGAAAATCTTTAGAAAAAGGAAAAAAAATTCAGGAAAAAGTTATAAAAAGAATATTCTGGCAAACATATAAATTAACAAAGGCCAAAATTAAAAGTACAAATAAATGATGTTATTATTTTATGTTTATTGAATATCAGGGCAGATGTATCAATAATATCACCAGAGTCATGGCATCCAAGTTTGTCCCTTTAGTTGGTAATTGTTCAGTTTTAGGGAATTGGGTCATCCCAAGTAAAAAAAAATGCAAAATTAATTAAGTGTATAGGACCATAAGAACAGAGAGAAATATTAAAGCCATATGTGGCTAACATTGCTATAAATTTATGAGGATAATATTTACTACAACAATGGAACACACAGATTAACATTTTTCCAATCAGAAATAAACCATAAACTAACACATATTTTTTGAGAAAAATTAGAAGGTATTATGAGAAACAGTCTCAAACTATGCAGGCTGTATAGAAACAAGGTACAACAGCTGCTGATCTTCCAAAGACACTCATAGCACCACCTTTAAAATGGCTAACAGATAAGCCTATATGGATTAATCAATGGCCATTATCAGAAGAGAAACTTCAGACCTTAGAGAAAATTGTACAGGAGCAATTAAATGCTCAGTATATAGAAGAATCAATAATCCCTTGGAACTCTTCAGTTTTTGTCATAAAAAAGAAATCTGGAAAGTAGAGAATGGTGATAGATGTAAGAGCAATAAACAAGGTGATTCAACCACTGGGTTCTATATAGTCTGGAATTCCTTTGCCTACTCTTGTACCAAAAGATAGCCTACTATAGTTATGAATTTAAAAGACTTTTTTTTGTTTTTTTGCAATACCATTAGAAGAACAAAATAAAGAAAAAAATTCCCATTTACAGTGCCCACTTATAATAATTCTTGGCTTATAAAGAGGTATCAGTGAAGGGTCCTCCCTCAAGGAATGCTGAATAGCCCTATATGATGCCAGTAGTTTGTACAAAAGCCAGGAGAACAAATACATAACAAATTCATACAATCTATAACTTATCATTACATGGATGACACTCTGTTGGCTGGTTCAAATACTGATACCTTAGAAAAAAATGTTTGAAGAAGTGAAAAAGAATTTACCTGGGAGGGGATTACAAATATCCCCTAAAAATTACAAAGGGAAGATTCCATTAATAATTTAGATTATAAAATGGGTCAAAAAATTTAGATCCCAAAAGATACAAATCAAGAGAGATACATTAAAGACACTTAATGACTTTCTTTTTTTTTTCTTTTTTTTTCCCTTCTTTATTTTGTATTTATCAAAAAAAACACAGTAAAAAAAAGAATTTAAAATGTGGAAGGGTTAACAATAACTATACAGAGGATAAGAATCATAAGCGTGGCTTATCAAGGGTGGAAATACAAATAAGATTGCTACACCTATATTTTCTTTGTGTTCATCTTTCCCTCTGAATTTTTTTTTCCATCCCTGTATATCCTTATTCAAGGTCCCCTCCCCCTCCCAACACATCTGGTCATTTTTTCCTCTGCAACTCCCCATCCCCTCCCTGGGCAGGGAGCAGACAGTCCTATGGTCCC